>OU015496.1:179174253-179349253 GCA_907164885.2 Dolomedes plantarius | reverse complement strand
TATGTATATATATATATATATATATATATATATATATATATATATATATATGTATATATATATATGTATATATATATATATATATATATGACGCTCCAAAGTAGACGTCTCTTCAAATGCTATCTGATGTGGGTTCGTTAAGAAACAGCATTCGGTTCGCAGCCAAAATATTTATTATAACAGAACAAGGACAGACATTTAAGACATTTGAATAGTTAACTTGCTTCATCATCATCGTCTAATCTCTCTCAGTACAGAGCTGGTCAATTCTGAACAGACTTCAGAGGCGCACACAGCGCCCTCTTTTACCGAAATTCTCATCGGTCGTAACAATATATAGATAAACATCTAGTTATATATTCATGTGATATTTAGGTCTTATAGGTATGCATTTGATCTATTTCCATTTTCAACATATATTAATGTAAACGTAAAGGGTAAAAATTCATGCTTAAAAAAAGATTATTAACATAATTAATGGATTTAATACTAGAAGCCTATAATTTAGCTGAGCAAAAACGGTGAGCAGTAGTGTTATCGTTTTAAGATAGAGGTATCCCAGACAGGAATAATAATAACATTGAAACAAGTTTCGTTAATATCGAGCAAGGTGAGACATTTTTTAAGGCTGTCGTCAGCTGCCGTTTAAAAAGTTTTTACATTGAAGGTTTGGTCTATTTTTCGACGCATAACCAATGAAGGTGTCATGTATTGAAAATCCTAATAAAAAAAATAATAAATAAATAAATAAAAAAAAAATAAAATTATAGAGGATGTCAAATTTCGTGGAAATATTTTCAAAAAAATAAATAAAAATTCTCGAGCGGTAGCTGATCGGGAAGATAAGCATTTGTTATGGTATTTCTCGGTGAATTAATTCCCCATTATGATAAGGTAGAAAAAAAATTATTTTTACAGCAAAATCTTTTTATTTTCCGGAAAAAATGGTGCTGTTTCTGTGCTGTAGTTTCTTTTTGTTTGACTGTTAATGCGGGGTCCCGAGACATTTGCACAGAACAGCGGAAATTGTTGACAATTTTGTATCTGGGAACAGTAGATAGGTGAGTCAACATTTGCACCTCGATTTTGATCGAGCGCTCCCAAGGGCGGCATTTGGAGGGCTCGTACCTCCCCCCACTCACTGACATCGTGGGAGTACTTTCCGTTCTACTGATTTAACGTGCCCATATCTGGCCTAGACACGAAGTTATTTAAGGGCGTTCGTCGGGATTTGAACGCCCCCCCCTCCAGTCCGAATCTTAACGAGCTACCACTTAGGTTACCTCGGGTGATGTAGATCTAAGTCATGTAGATTTAAAATTTAAGAAAAAGAGATGTAAATGCATGAATATTCTTTAAAAGATGGCAAATCAGCCTAAAGTGTCCTCACTTTTGCTGAGTCTACTTCTCCTGTTAACAGCTAATAATCAAGGCCGATTTTTCAATTATTAAAAACACGGACCTATTGAAATCTATACTTATATATAAAGAGAGAGCGATTTTGTATGTGGAGGGTAATCTCCAGAACCACTGCACATATTTGAAAAATTCCTTCACTGTTTGAAATGTACATTATTCCAGATGGACATAGGCTATATATTATGTATATCTTATCAATAGAAATAAAGTTAGGGACTTAATCCTAACAATCTCCATTGTTACCGCTACTGTCCTCTACCGCTTTTTGTGCCGAAGGTTTCAACGATCCTTAGCGTGGTGCTATCGCGGTGGGCTTCTGTTCTGACGGTAGCGGTTCGAACCTA
This sequence comes from Dolomedes plantarius, assembly GCA_907164885.2. Classification (NCBI taxonomy): domain Eukaryota; kingdom Metazoa; phylum Arthropoda; class Arachnida; order Araneae; family Dolomedidae; genus Dolomedes; species Dolomedes plantarius. The sequence goes on along the minus strand of OU015496.1, from coordinate 179,347,490 downwards.
GCCGTTCTCCGGCACGTCTTTTTCTTTTAAAAAATTAACTTTAATTATTAACAAACGTAATATTAATTTAAGGTATTATTAAGGTTATTATTAAGGTAAAAAAAATTTACAATTTATTGGCTATCAACTGGAAATTTATTGGTATAATATTTTGTTCAACCCGGACAAAGTCGGGACGGGCCGCTAGTATTTTATAAAATTATTTAAAATTAAACATTCATTTTGGGAATAGTATCAAAATTTATAATCTTTGAACAGTGACTGATCCAACTCGTTACTGATAGTCCACTTTTAAAAAAAATAAATACTTTAATTTATTTGAATTGAATTTTTTTTAAATGAAAACTGTCTTGCTAATTTTTACCAGTCATTTATCGTGTAAATTTCTGCATCAACCAGCTTGTATAATGCGATATATTTAATGTTTTAAAACAAATCTCTTATATTTTATGTTAATGAAAAATAACAACCCAAATAGTTACACATCGCATGCAAAAAAATGCGCATAAACCTTTATTAGTATGCATACAGTAAACACGCGTATTTAAATACGGAACTGCCGCGGAGTGTTAAGCTGTTGAAATTTAGTCACTCCTGTTTGAAAGGTCATTACGCGCGCCGGCTATAAAAGACCAAAATTCAATCCGGTAGCAAAATATAGCGGATAAAAATGGAGCGCTTAAAAAATAAATTTCAGGGAAAAGAGACTCGCATTATCCCTAGCGCGCGTTTTTAATTTTTTGGGGCTAGGCCGAATTCGAAGGTCATTTTGAGCTTCCTATGAATACAGTTATTCCCAGTTGTTAGCTCTCGAAAGGCCTGAAATGCGTCACTCTGACAAAGAATGACGTCATCATTACGTGGATGTTATTGAATTCACTGGGCTGCCACTTTGGGCGGAATATCACGCAGACGATATCTATAGGAGTCCTTTAAGTTTTATATACGAGTGAATAGATGAATTTTAAAAAATGCTTTGTTTGCGGATCGAGTAAAGAATTTTTTTATCTCTGCAAATCTCTTTCTGCAGTTTCCAGAAGATCACAAAGCGTGAATACAGAATCATCGATATTACTGAAAATTGATCTTGAAAAATCATAAAAGCAGTATTAATCTTAATGATTCGATTTCGGATGCATTTCAAGACGCTGCGATAGGGGCTGGAGTGTGTGACATTCCAAGAAAGAGCTGCGATCGATGGAATGAATTAATTTCCCGAGGCGGTGTTCTTTTCAGTCGTAATCACGGAGATAGAATTTTTTTTTTCTTCTTCGACGTATCAATATTTTTCTCTGAAAGTTCAAAATTTGTCTGAGATATCGAACATATTTACTCAAAAACAAGAATATTGGAGTTCGGATTGATTTAAAAAAGAAAAAAAACATCTTAAAGTTCTTGAGCCGCAAATGCAAATTTATTGGAAAGTATTTGTCATGTTAGTACAAAGGGAAGTACGACCAAGTTCTTTTTTTATGTGATAAAATTGGGGCAAAAGAAATTGTGTAAAAAATGCTGTACACACTAAAACAGTAGAAGAATGGGCCTGATGTGAAAACCCATGAGATATAATAATTTGTTTTCAAATAAGGCGTATTAAAAATCTTTATTTAAAGATAAATTTGATTTTTAACGTGTTTTATTTCATAAAGTTAAAAAGATAATTATATGCACATACAAAAAGCAAATTATCCTTTATGAAGAAAAAAATATATTTATACAAGGTGTGCCCATAAAGTAACCGGGCAATTTTTTATAAATAAGAAAAATATTACTCACCTTCAAATAAATTTATCTCCTTCAAAATAATCACTAAAGGAGTCTATACGATTTTTCCAACGTTTCTTCAAGTCATCGAAACACTGTTTATAGGCGTCGGAAGTAACCGTTCGCAAAATACGCGTAACATTTGATTTAATATTCGAGACGTTTTCAAAATCTCTGTCCTATCATGGTTTAGGAAAAAAGGAAAAAAATCAGCTGGCTTTAAGTCGGGAGAATATGGTGGGTGATTCATCACTGTAACTAAATGCTTATCAAGGTATTGTTGTACAGAAATTGCTGTAGGGGGCCAAGCATTATCGTGTTAAACAAACCATTGCCCAGAATCAAACAGTTCCTTCCTAACTCGCCTTATCCTGTTTCTTAATCGAAAAAGCACCTCCTTGTAAAAATACTGATTAATTGTTTGATTTTCAGGAAAAAATTCGTTGTGAATAAGTCCTTTGTAATAAAAAAATGCAAAATCCATGAAAGGACAGATTTGAAAACGTCGCGGATATTAAATCAAATGTTACGCGTATTTTGCGAACGGTTAGTTCCGACGCCTATAAACAGTGTTTCGATGACTTGAAGAAACGTTGGAAAAATTGTATAGACTCCTTTGGCGATTATTTTGAAGGAGATAAATTTATTTGAAGGTGAGTTATATTTTTCTTATTTATAAAAAAATTTTCGAATGATTTACGTATATGTACTTATTACCTACATTTTATTCATTGTCACTATCTGACATTATTTCCGATTTTTTAATTTTTTCCTATTTAAACTTTAAAGTACTGTTAATTTGAAACTTGAGGGATATTTTCCATAACTCAGTGGTGCCACTTTAGTTTGGCGCTGTTTTTCCGTAAACAAAGAAAAACTAAGTGTAAAATGTAGGGTGAGACAAAAGTTCGTAAAAACTTTAAAAATTCATAAAAAAGGAAGAAATCATGATAAAAATGTGCGGTTTGCAAGAAAGGGCTCACAAGGAAGTCGGATTTTTTTAGCAGCCAAAAAAAGTTAAAAAAGTTTAAAAAGTTTAAAAGTTTAAAAAGTCACCGGTAGATGACGCTGACTCTCGAGAGAATCAGCAGAATTATGCAAATCAATCTTGCAATTAAAGACCGTGATACACGAGGATTTGGAGGATTGGCCACGAAGTGGAAGACCCTCGTTGGCGGAGATCCGCATTAATGCGGTGGAAACCGTTATGAATAATACGGCGGTTGAATCGTCCACGGGGAGTAGCAGTGCTCGCAAAGCAGGATCAGTGACTCTACCAGTGACTTTTTTAATATTATTATTTTGCTGCAAAAAAAATCTTCCTTGTGAGCCCTTTCTTGCAAAATGCATTTCTTTATCATAATTTCTTCCTCTTTTATGAATTTTAAAAGTTTTTATGAACTTTTGGCTTAGCCGGTATTTTTTGTTTGTTTTGAAGTTTTGAGTACGCAAAATGTGTATCCGTTTAAAAAAAGTTAAACTGTTTCTCTGCAAAATTATATCATAAAAACGGCTTCTATTTTGTAAATATAAATACTCGAAATCGTAAGAATGTTCTTCAGATTACTTTTCAGAATGAACGCTTTGAATACTTTTGATGTATGAATACTTTATGAATACTTTTTCAGATTTCTTCAATATGAATATTTTTTTTTGAAAATTAAGTTCAAGAGGGGAATTTCAGAAGAGCACCTTTTGAACTGAGTTTGATCAAAATAAATCGAGTGAGAAGAGAACTATTTGATTTTTATCTTAACAGAGTTAAATCAAAATCCATATTAAAAAATAATAGAAGGGTAAAATTTCAATTGTGTGTTCTATATTTTTGCATATCGTAGAAAGATGCCTGAGTTCTACAGAACTCCAGTAATTTATTTGATAGATTCTGAAATCATAGTTTTAAGAAGAGAGTTTCTCGCTAAGGTCGAATGTTCAATTCTTCCTTGTCATTATCGTCTCTGAACTACCTTGTACAGTGAAACATCTCCGCCACCCCCTATTCAACGACTACCATGCAGAACGGTTTCTTCTTTTCGGAACCATTACTGTCCAGCATAAAGAAGTCCACCCCTTTTCGACGACCACCTCTCGAAACGGCCACTTTTTTTCGGCATCATGATTGGTCGCCCTAGAGAAATTTCACTGCATATGTAAAAAGAGAGCATTAATAATAAATTCATTAGTCGAAATCAAGTGGAACAGTTTTTAACTGGTTCATTACACTACTAGTACCAAATATTTATGAAAACTCACGGACTGTAAAAGTTTTTCAAAGTTATATTTTTGCCTGTAGAAGTGACATTTTACTTTTAGAGATATTTATCTATATATATAAAACAGTTCAGTGACTGACTGACTGCCTGACTGACAGATAACGCACAGACCAAACCGCTGGACCTAAAGGGCTGAAATTTTGAATGACGATTCTTCTTATAGTGTAGGGGTGCACATAGAAAGATTTTTGAAAATTCTTCTTAGATTTTTTAAAATTAAATTTTTAACTGTTTTTGTAACTTTTTTTGTTTGCATTTAACACAATAATCTGAGGGTTATGAAATTTATATCACGAAAAAGATCATCCTTAAAATATAATCTTTTTCGAATCTTTACCTCCATTTTCTGATTTTTGGTGAATTTTTAAAGATTGAATTTCAGAATTTAATTTATTAAATGCTGATCACTGGGTTTCTTTTCCTTTTGTGTGACTTTAAATTAATTTTGCGTCGCGTGCATAACACCGAAAAAAATATTGAAATACGGTAAAAGATAAAATTGGACCACTAGACTAATTGAGATGGAAGTTTTTTAAGAATTTCATTCAAATTAGTATGTTTTATGGATATTAAACATACAAATTAATTGCATACATTGACCGTTGTATTTAATTTGAATATTTTCTTCTGCATTATTTTGTCTATAAAAATATCCGTTGCGATTCTTTTAAAAATACTTTTTTTGGCATTAATTGCATACGTTGACCGTTGTATTTAATTTGAATGCACTCCGTAGCGAAGTACGGGTATTAAGCTAGTTTATATATAAGTTGAAATAATTAAGATATAATTTTTCGTTACATTCGTTGCATTCCTTGTTGTATCAGAAATATTTCGGTGTAATTGCATCAAATAAAGAAAACTGATGTGTTCATTATTTCCTTCTCTTTATGAATCTCTGTAATTCTAGATGGAAATTTATCTCTAAATCGGTGGAAAAATCAGCTCTCTGTATATCAAAAAGATCTTGCGATTACATGCACGAACTTTGATTATTGACGTTCATCTATTATTCACCACCTAATTAGTTTAATAAAACTAATTCATGGCATGTCTCAATCGTACCTGACGTAGGTGATTAGCAAATGTTACGTGTCTGTTGACGTACTGTCTTATTTTCGCTTCGGGGAAATGACTTTATTAGCAGAGAGCAAACACATTGTGTTTAAAATCTTTTCAGCACAACTGCTCTACGCTCATTAATTTCGTTTGCAAAAATAGCTTCCATTCATTGAACGAGTAATCACGGGTAAATAAATATTCAGATATTGGGAGAAAAAAAGACAAAAGCGGGCATTTTCGCAAAATATTTACTGATTTGGCAACGCTAGAGGTTGTGTTTTTTGTTTTTGACAACCAATCTACTCCCACGAAAACAAAAAGGCGAATGTCTCACGACAAGTGCCTCTGCATTAGAAAAAAAAAAAGAAAAAAATATACTCCCACGAAAATAAGCAAATAATTACACGAAATGAAAACAAAAATGTATGATTGTTACATAGTTCGATATAAGGGCGTGTTTCTCGAATGCAAACAAAAGCCTTAGTATTTGCGAAAAGACTGAGTGAGAGTACAACTTTGACGTTTTCAGGTTTCAACTTAATGCTGCACCATATTTAATATTTGCTGTTAATTTTGGCGATATTTTGCATTCAGATTTCTCTTTTGTGGCCAAAGTGATTTATATAAAGAGAAAGTAAAATACGAAAAAGTTTCATTTGAAATGTAATAGAAATTAGGGGGAACTTGCATAACTCAAGCGTTATGTAAAACTTACCTTAGAAATGGTAATGCATTTAAATAATCTGAAAATAAGGAACGCCCATTAATGGTGGCCCACTGTAATCAGACATTTAATACAGTATATTCACGAAAAGGGCGAAACATGAGGCAGCTTTAAAAAGGTATTTGTATTCAAATAAACTTTTTTCATATCTTAATTGTTCCTTCTTACAACATAATTTTTTCTCAACGAATGAAAAATTATATCAGAGAAAAAGGTGATATTAAAGCAGGATACAATTATTTTAGTCACTGCCGAAATGTTTAGTTATTAATATGGTTAATCATTATAAAAATAATTACATAAAATCATTGCTATTTTTTTAAAGCTTGGTCATGAGAAAATAACTAGAATACAAAATAAATTGAATATATATTTCACTAAAAAAATTCCTTCTATTTCTTCAGTTTTCTAGTTTAGCTTTTAAGCGTTGCATTATGAGGAATAAGTCTTAAAAATCCAACGAAGATATGGTCATTTATCACAGATATATATTTTGTTTCATACCTGTGTATAACATTATATTAATTCCTTTTCGTTGTATTTAAAATGTACAGACACCATTAATGTCAGGCCAACAAATTTTGTCAGGGTCTACTGACCCATTTAAAAATAATTTGCACCCTATTTTCCGTATCATGTAATGGTATATTCCAAGGGCGATCAGGTGAAACGATGTTAAGATCCATTTGGGAATGTCTATATACTTAAAGGAGCCGAATACAGAAAAGCGTTATATTTGATACTAGCTGAAAACCCGCACTTCGCTACGGAGTACATTCAAATTAAATACAACGGTCAATGTATGCAATTAATGCCAAATATATATATATATATATATATATATATATATATATATATATATATATATATATATATTAGGGTGGGGCGAATAAAATGATTTTTTTATAATCAATTTCTAATAGAGCGGAAAACTTGCGCATTGACATCCTAACAACGGGAAAAATAATATTAAAAAATATAAATTGGTTTTGAAATCGCTCAAGAGCCCTAAAGTTTAGAAAATAGGAAAAAAAATCTGCACTTTTTAATGACGTATAATTCTTTTTAATAGTTTACTTTATTTCTAATAGTGTAAAAACTACTCTTTGTAGTTACCTAAATGCATGAAAAATACTTTTGGACACATTGCCGTTCATTTGAATTCGAGCAAAAAGCCTTGAAATACTTTATTTTTGTAAAAACCTCATATTGCAGCTCTTCGCCCATTTCAGCATGTTTTTCCTTTATGAGTTTGGTATTGCCTTCTACATCTCAAATGAGTTCAAAGTTGTCATACACTTCTTTATTAAGCGATAGGTACGGTGTTTCGGACAGGACCACAGCAGAAATAACTTCTGGTGTCCTGCATGATCTTGGAATGATCTCTGATTCAGATATATCACGACTGATTGACAAAAGTAAGATTAGAAGGGAAAAAGTGAAGATTCGAAAAGCAATAAAGGAAAAAGAGCACCAGCTGAAAGAAGTAAATGGAATCTACTTCGACGGTAGAAAAGATAATACATTAACACAAGAAAAAATAGGAGCTAAAATGTACCGCAGAGTAAGAAAAGAAGAACATATTAGCGTAATTAGTGATCCTGGTGGCCAATACATCTGCCATGTTACACCAAAAACAGGAACCGGTAATGATATTACCGAAAGTATTTTCAACTACATGAAAAAGATAGATTTTGACATGAGTGCAGTAGTAGCCATCGGTTGTGATGGGACAGTCACAAACACCGGTTGGAAAAGTGGTGTTGTACAGAACATTGAAGTTAGGTGTCAACGACCACTACAGTGGTTTATTTGTTTGCTTCACTTTAATGAGCTGCCTTATAAACATTTGTTTGAGCACTTAGACGGGAAAACAAGTGGGCCAGCTTCATTTAGTGGTCCAATTGGCAAGCAACTGCCTAGCTGTGAGAGAAATCATGTTGTTGATTTTGTGCCGATTCAATCTGAAGTTGTCATCACAATAAATAAAACTGATCTCAGTAAATATCAGCAGTATCTTCTAGACATTGTTAATGCATTCATCACTGGACTCTTGGATCATGAATTAGCTGTTAAAGATCCTGGACCCCTCAGCCATTCCCGATGGTTAACCTGTGTTAACCGGGTATTAAGAATTTATATTTCCTAAATTAGAAGTGGCAAAATGTCAACAACAGGATTTTTTAGCAACCTAAGGGTGGAATACTATTTTTCACATTACGATACGCGCAATAGACTCAAAAGGGAAAAAACCCGCGAGGAGCTGAAAATAGGATCAGATTTGATTGACAGGAAAGTCCCGCCATAGCCTCATATTCGGTGTTACGTCATACAGATGTTCTAGAAGCTTTCTGGGGAGTTTGAACAGTGAAAAACAAAGAGTAAGTTAAGCGGACCGGGATTTAGATTCAATAGCAATTTCGATAGCAATGATAACAGACGTGCGGCGAGGCGCTCCGTGTTATGGAAATGGCGACGCTAGACTGGGTGGTAAAGTGGAATAGTGGTTCCGCGAAGTTAAACGAATAAAGGAAATTAATTAATGATGTGTTTAGTTATCTGTGCCTTTAATTACGACCAGACTGGAAATTACTTACGGATTATGTGTGACTGCAATCTCTTCAACTACAACGAGCGTGAAACAGCGCCAGTCATATATATATATATATATATATATATATATATATATATATATATATATATATTCATTCTTGGGATACATGCTGTCCCACCCCGTACGGAAAAGTTAATTCATTGTTTTGATTTCGAAGCAAATCGTTTATGGTTTGGAGCCCTCTTGATAAATCATGGAAAATCATTTAACCACGTGGAACAAATTAGGCAAATGCAGCTGTAATTCTATCGATTAAAAAAACTTTGAATTATTGAACTGATCCAACCTTTGAACTGTAGAATCAAATAAAATCTATCAGTAGTCATTCCCGAAGTTTTTAGTGCCCTTTGTTCTTTGATATGTAAAAATGGATTTTGGACTCGAACTTTCGTCCCAGTATCATCTCAACGTGCCGCACACGCTACCGTTTTTTTTTTGTTCATTCGCATAATTTCGTTTGTAAAGTGAAGAGAAAAAAAATTGTATAAATACAAAAACAAGAGAGATCAAGTTTCAAAGTCTGCCAACTGAGCTCACATTTACGTTATTTGATAAAAATCTAGCGATAATGGATAAGTCGTTTTAAGAGTTACGTCGTGGTTCAAAGAGCGAATGGCGACCCGATAAACACAGACAACTTTTTTTTTGTGTTTTGAAAATCCACTGCGATTTCATCTAAATGTTAAAATATTTCACAAATCGCTGTCTCGGATTATCTATCGAATCAGATTTTTTTCTTTTTAGTAACACGTGTATATTTCCTAAAGGTTTTACAACCTGGGGATGATTTTATTTGCATTTCTCATTAATTTGACTTCTCTGGACATAGATGTCTCTATGTCGAGAGGATAAAAATTTTTAAATTAATGAAATTTTTTTAAAAAGTAATTTATATAAATAAAAGAAACACTTTGTCGGTCGGGAAACAATTCCGGGTATATCGTTTCCGGTTTGGCATCCGTTATAAAATTCAGCCATGTTTGAAAATGTCGAAATCGATGCATTTTTTTAAAAATGAAAGTACATAAATGTTACATATTTGGAAAGAGCTTTAAAAACTGATAATTTTTTCTGCGTACACTTATTCTGTTACTTTAATAGTTTTAGAGATATTTCAATTCTAAATGCATACTCCCCCGATACAAAACGTAATCGCCCATGTTTTAAAAGTTCGATGCAAGACATGCAAGGAAGCAATCGAATCGGTGCAAGGATTGCCCACTTGGATTTGAAATTTTTTTAAAAAAAATTGCACTCCATGGTAGAGAAAGAAATTTTACACATTGGGCCATTTTTCGTTTTTTTAAATGCAAATAATATTTTAAAAATTTAAATCATTCGGGGAAAAATCTAGTATAGTGTGTTTTAAGCACTCCTAAATTCCTTTGGTGGACGAAATTTATAAAAAGAATCGTGTTGCAAAGTGCAGAAAAGTTCAGGCTATCTGAAAATACCATTTTTATTGTATTACCAGCATTTATGTAGCTGTAAATAGTAGTCAAATTTTCTCCATAGGTTAACATTGAGGTGAGCAAATCCAATTGGGTTAGCACACAGCAGCCTTAAAATAAGAATTTCAAGCTATTTTTTCGTAAATTAAAAGCATATGTCAATAATGTCACGCGCATGAACAGTTTATAGCTTTTGGTTGTTTTTTTAAAGAACTCCCGTAAAAAAAGAAGTTCTTGATTTAATTATTTGAAAACAAAATGCTGGAACTAAATTCATTAGTTGTTGAAGAAAACGCGCAGAAGAAAGGTGCATGGAACTGTTATCGTTGAGAAAAGATTATCATTGCAAACTCTTTTTATAGTTCCCTTGGCTGTACAAAATGATCCCACTGCGATCGGAGGAGTTGCATTGTTTTCAGGAGGTTTTAGGAAAATTCTGGGACAGGAGTTATGTTATGCTGTAAATTTTCCACAAACAGGAACCACACAGCGATAAATGACGTTACAAAAAATGGCGTTGGAAAAAAAACCGCAATGCATTCATTCTCGATTTATATAAAGTACTTGAATCTTTCCTATATATCGACTTAACAAAACTGAACGAAATGAAAAAAGTATATCCCATTTAGACAAAAATGCAACATGGTTGATGATTGAAAAAAAAATCAACCATACATGTTTTTGAAAATGATTCTTTCATTTTCTGATGAATTCATGCATTTTATTTTAAAGAAAATGTATGTTTGTTACAAATTTGCTGCTACAAAATTCGTTTGTTTTCGTTAGATACGTTTTTTTCATATCTCTATCATTTTTATCGAAGAGTAACCTGGCTAAGAAGTTTATTGGCAACTAACTTCAAGGAGAAATTTTTATTAAAAGACTTCATAAACCTAGATTTTTCAGTTAAAATGAGTAACTTTGTTCATTGCCCTCCAGGGGCAAAGTCTCGGGGCTTACGAAAATTTTACAGTGTGAAAATGACGTCATCTCGACGTATTTTCTTAATCAACAATAACGCTCATTGGTGGATTTTATAAAAAACGTCACGATGACGCCATTTTTGAACGGTGAAATTTTCGTATACCCGAGTCTAAGGACCTTAGTAACGATAAGAATGACGTCGTTCGTTAAACATGAAAAGAATTTAGGTTTCAGCACACGGATTCACTTTTCTCTGCTGATTAGATAGATATTCGTCTGATATAGATCGCATTATTATATTTGGTGCGAAAATGACTGTCACAGAGCCAGTAGCCTTTAAAAAATCAGCTAGTTTTACAGAATTTCTGCCCAATCCCAAATGTTTTAGAAAATACGAGGTTTCTAATTCTCTCAAGAGGATATATCTTCCCGCAAAGGAGAGGGAATTTTAGAATTCGAAATAAATAGTAAAGATTTCATTTTTGATTTCCAGTGACACAAAATGTATAGTGACAGTCAAAGTAAAGGGTTAGCAGAATTGAATGACCAGATTTTAAATATTTATATTTTCGAAATTATTACACATATTACAATAAGTGATACACGAAATTAAAGAAAAATATAGTTTAAAGAATAAAGTTTTATTTTCAGTTACAAATGTTCATTTTCGGTTACAAACGTGTGACCCTTTTGTTACACGACAAAAATCTAATCTGTAATAGAGTTCGTTCCACACATTTTGTAGTATCACACTGTCAATGGTTCCTAATGCTGCACTAATGCGTTCTTTAAGTTATTGCATTGTTTTATGCATCGGTGGTGCAAAAACAGTGTCTTTCACGTAACCCCATAATAAATCACATGGCGTAAGGTCCGAGGATATTGGTGGCCATGTGATTAAGGGTAAATCACTGTCACCTGCACGCCCCATCCATCGGTATGAAAGCTCCCAATTTAAATAAAAACTTGATACATTTTTCTTTAATTTCGTGTATCACTTATTGTAATATGCGTAATAGTTTCGAAAATATACATTTTTAAAATACGGTCATTCATTTGTGCTAACCCTATTTATAAAAGTAATTACAGACACCTTAATTTGAGTTCATGGTGACTAAACTGACATCATCTTGTCAATGATAACAGCTGTGTGCCAATAGCCATGCCATTAGTGTAGGGCGTAAACCTGCCAATCAAAATCTACAACCCTTCAAATCTATACAGCTATTCCGAACCTGGAAATGCAGAAAATAATCCATGATCTAGTTTGGAGTTGGACATGGAATTATATTACGTATCAGTGCCGTTTACATGTGCCAAAAACCCGGGTAAAAGCAGGGTCGTTTCTTACTTTTTCCCTACGATAGGGAAAAATGCAGGGTTGATTTTCGACCCTGCTTCGACCCAGGATAAAACCCGCTAATTACCCATGATGCATTTCGAAGCTGGGAGTAAATAACATGGCGGGTTTGAACTTGTGTGAATCTATGAAAATGCAGCTAAATGATCGATGGAAGGATCTGGAACCCCTTAACGATCGCATAATTTTCAAGAAAACAGTAGAAAAGTGCCTTTTGTCTTCCGGAGGATTTCATTTATTTCTGCCCATCTAGTTTAAAAAAAAAAAAAACATCCCCAATTACATTATAAATAGAATGGTACTGCCATCTGGTATGTAAAATAAGAAATAAAATTTCATTTCAATAAAATTTCAATAACATTTTCATTCAAAGTGTTATGGTAAAATTAATAAATTTAATAAGTATAATCAATAATTAAACGTAACATTAAAATTTATTTATAAATTAATTATTTTAGAATTCACAGATAAAAATTTATATATATCTATTTATGATTTTTTTATTTATACATGACTAAAAATTACTGAAACAAAATTGAAATCAAAATTACATTTTGATTTTATAAAAGGATTTATTAAAACAATAAGTATCTTACAATTAATCATATAATTTAAAGAAATGCACCTATCGATTGGAAAATTTTCTTTCCAGTCTTTATTACTTCAGGAATTTAAAACAATTTCTTCCCACCAAACAGAGCTTCGTAATTTTGCCCACATTCTTTGTTGTGGAAAAACTAAATTTAGCGATGAAGCCTTAGATCGTTCGATTATATCTAATATCCGCATCAATCTTCTAGTTCTTATATTCCTTTTTTCCTATCTATTTTCTAAATTATTTTTAAAAACAACAGAAAACAATCGTAAACGTTCTATAATTATCAACAGCGACTGACATGTGCTGCATTTAAATAACAAATAGACGCAGACGTAATTGTGTTTTAGAAGAGGGGTGCATTGGTCGTGTCGACTTTATCTCCTGTAAGCAAGATATATGTAATCAAGGTGGGAGTGCTCAGTAGTTAAAATTTTAATTAATGAATTAAAATATTAAGGTAAGAATAACGCGGGTAAAAGAAAAAAAATTAATAGTAAAGTTAAATTAAAACAAAAAAGTTAATTTTAACAGAAAAAATATAGAGTTACAAGTTAAGAAAATTTAGAAGAAAAATTAGATAAGACTAATGATCCACGGAAAACAAAAAAGTAATAATATTAAGAGGCCCAGAAAAGCAGATATCATAAGAATACAAAAAATATTTTTCTAAGTTTTTCAATCTTTTTGGATTTTTAAAGTTTTATAATTTTTTTGTTGTTGTTATTTTTAAAATTTAAGAATACGAGGTCAAAAGAACAACAATTGGAAAAAAAGGGCCTTCCCCAGGACCATACACTTCGTAACGAGATAAATGCTGAGTTCGAAGATGGAAAGCTAAAAATAGCAATACAGTGAATTTGGAAAAGTATGACACCGGCTGGGATCGAACCCATAACGTGATTTACAAGGAATGATGGTGTATGAGGATCACTTCCGCCGAATCATGTGACGGCCTTTACTTCCGGTAAGACGGGTAAAAGCAGGGTGAAAATGTGGTCCCATGTAAACGGACTTCGAAGGTTTTCCCTATTAGCGGGTAAATCCCGGGTATTATTGTTGTCCATGTAAACGCAGCTATCATTTGTTTGGTGAGGTCAATAACGCTGGGAAAAAATGGAGTGAGACAGCCCTTCCAAAAACCTTTCGTATATTCGTTTAATAATCAAATTCTTTTTTGTGGTATTCGAAGCTTTTAACATCATACAAACATTAAATAGCATCTAATAGACGAATAAGAAGTTTAGAAGTTGTCCGAAGAATTTCTTGATTTACACGAGGGATGATTGAAGGAGTTTTCTAAAAACGCAAAGTTTCGAAAACCTTTCGCTTATTTACCGAAATATTTACCCATACAGTTTAATTCCAAATAAAGGACAATTGGCGAGTGTTAAAAAAGTATTACTCAACGTTTGATTTCTATGGCTAAGTTGGATTGCGCTGACAACTTGGATCAGATCATTGGTTAGTATGTATCACCCTTTCTTGACCAATAAGAAATATTGTTTTTAAACATTCAAACTAGATATCACACTGTATCTTCTCAATCATTCCTCCAACAAATACCTTTGAGTATCTGCATTGCGTAAATAATTTTTTTTGGCGCAGTGAATCCCATTTAAATTCAGTTCTTCTCCATCCCATAAGAATTTTTTGGACAATCTTTACTGGTATGCATGGTGGAGGGTAAACCAAAACCTTTTGATTGTATTCCTTGAAGAAACTGTATTCCTTAAATTGTAATCCTTTATGGCATGGTTTCTTAACCTGTGGTCTATGGACGCCTTGGTCTTTGAATCAATATCTGGGGATCTGACTTGAAGGAGAATTCTAGCGCAGGAATTCACTCATGCGGCAAAACACACATTTCAAGACTTTTTACTTGAAACTAAAACGGATGCATGTCTTCAATTTGAAAATTATAAAAGAAAAACACGTAGTTGCCTTTGAATTTGAATTTAATCAGATATGCAGCTGTGTAATAGTCATTCGGTAAATAACACGTCATTACAGTATAAATAAATGCGTTATTAAATAACAAATTTGTTTTGTACTATATTGATATATTTGTAATATGTTGATAGATTGGTAATCCTTTTTTAATTTTATTTCACTGTTCGTCCTTCCCATTCCTGATTATGAATATAATTGAACGCAATCAAATTTTCCAAAACTATTTGTTGCTTCATTACATTACACAATTTTTTTGTTTGAAACGATTCGTTATATGAGTATTTATGGGGATGGTGGACTTTAAAATTACCAAAAATCGAACAGGAACATTTTTTTGTGTATTAATGTTTTAAAGATATGTAAATATTGAAATAAAATGCATTTAAAATATGAAGGGAAAAGTAAAATGAAAACTTGGTGGCTTTAGAAAAGTAAATATTAAAGGTAGGTGAAAAAACATCTTTTAAATGGCTTTTTCACAAAATGAGTCATTTCCAGATTTGCAAAATCTTTGAAACGCTCCTTGCGTCGCAATTTTTGACGAAATTTTATAAAATGTATAATAAAGACTCCTCTAATACATTAAAATAAAGTTATGTATCCATTTCAGGTTTCGACATCATTCAGATTATAAAAGTTTAACTTAAGTGTAGAAAAGTACAAAAAATTCACGAAAATTCAGAGTAAAAGCATAAAAATATTTGCTAAAAATTAACTATTCAACGAAAGCTCAAAGTAATGCACAACTCTATTAAAAATGTATTTATAAGCAATATAAATGCAAATTTAAGGGGGGAAGTTTAAAATTGGATCGCAAGGAGCATTTAAAAAATAATTTCAATTTTTTAAATATATAAATTTTTGAGAAAAATATTTATAAAATTTTATAAGGTGTTTGATATAGTTATACTTTAATGAATATATATGCAAAATTTCATATCTCTGAGGTAAAAATTTCAAAAATCGCTTTGTAATGTTCACCATCCCCTTAATATAAGAAGGAGGGGTCTTTAACTTTCACCAGATTATCAAAGGGCAGATCTGAGCCGATCAACTGTGGTGCCGGACGCGAGTTTTAAAAACGGCGCCTTTACAAATTTTTGGGGAGATTCTTAAGTAATGAATGCATATATCTATTAGAAATTGTCTAGGTAATAGAATAACGGATATTTTTGGAAAAATATGTATTTACTTTTAAAAACATAAAATTTTAAAAATGAGACAACTTTAAAAATGAGGAAAAGTGAATAAATTTGAATATAATTTGTCATGCGATGAAAACAATTTCTAAATCATTCTTCGAGCTTTTATTGCAGCAAATTATTTGATTGCACCTCTACAATTTATTGTTTCTCATACCGTCTTTTCTGTATAAATTATTGCTACATCTTTCAATCGCTCTTGAGTTAATTTTCATAGATAAATCTTTAAAGTTTTCAGTTTAGAAAAAAACAGCGCTTGGCTGTTGCTACAATTACAGGTAGAGTTAGTAGAATTTTTAGAGCTATATAACGTTTGGAAATACAGAGGCATTTAAACTTTAATCCTCATACTCTCAAATTCAGGAGTTAATATATTCCTAATATTCGCTTCTGTTTGTATATTTTTTTGAATTTCTTCATATCGATAACTAAACTCCAAAACCTCTCAACTGAAAAATTAAAAATTTTACAGGAGGGCCAAAAAATGTTTTGACAAATAAGTCACAGCTGTAGATAAATACGTCACAAATAAGTCACAGCTGTTCATCAAAATGCCTTTAGAATGCACATAACATTATTTACACTGAAGTGCCACTGAATTAGGGATAGCAAAGCCTATGCAAATTGTGTAGCGCTGCGCATCCTGTATGCGCAAGTGAGGGCACTGTGATAACTGTATATATAGCGCGTACTGTGGTTGTTCTGAATTAGTTGTTGGAATTGCCAGTATGGGTAAACTGCCTGATTTAGACGCCTTCGATCGCGGACAAATCGTAGGTGCGCGACGCATGGGCCATTCAATTTCCGAAATCGTCAGACAGCTAGGATTTTCAAGGTCAACAGTGTCAAGAGTATACCAAGAATACATGGATGGTGGAAAAAAAAAAACTAGCGATCGGGCAAACTGCAAAGGACAATTAGCCTTGACAGTGCGTGGTGAGAGACGGCTCAGGCGTATTGTACGTAGCCAGCGAAGCCAAACATTAGCTCAAATTACCACCCAGTTTAATGACGGTGCCAGTCGTACAGTCAGTAAACGGACTGTGCACTGCTCGCTTCACCGTATGGGTTTCGGGAGCCGTCGACCTACGAGAGTACCATTGCTCTATACTCGCCATCGGGCTGCACGTCTTGCCTGGGCAAGAGAGCACAGAGACTGGAGTGTAGAGGACTGGAAACGAGTAGCATGGAGTGATGAGTCTCGATTCCGACTACTTAACGCCGACGGGAGGCTGAGAATATGGCGTCAGGCTCATGAAGCCATGGATCCTGCATGCCTAGCTGGAACTGTACAAGGCCATGGTGGCTCAATCATGGTCTGGGGTGTTTTTTCGTGGCACAGTTTGGGATCTTTGGTGCGTGTACCAACCTCTCTCAATGCAATTCGGTACGTAGGGGTGCTGGGTGATCACCTCCATCCGTTTATGCTGTTCTGTTATCCGCACGGTAATGGAGTTTTCCAGCAAGACAACTGTACCTCTCACAAGTCCCGGTTGGCTACTGGCTGGTTGGATGAGCATTCCTCTGACTTCTTTGTCATGAATTGGCCACCTAGAAGCCCAGACTTAAATCCTATTGAGCATCTTTGGGATGTTTTGGAACAAGGCGTGAAAAGCCATCACACAGCACCAAAGAACCTTACTGAATTATGGACAGCTTTAGCCAATATTTGGCAAGCCATTCCCGTGGAACGTTTCCAGAAACTTGTTGAATCTATGCTTCGTCGTGTGGCAGCCGTTATCAAGGCCAGAGGAGGCCCAACTCGTTACTAGGTAGGTATCCCTAATTCAGTGGTACTTCAGTGTATTAAGTTTTCTTATGAATCAATAGATGGAAGCTGCTTTGGGTTTTCGTATTCCTACATAAAGTGAAATCAGTAAAAAATAGTAGTTGAGAGGTTTTGGACTTTAGGCATCGATATATTAAAGCATTAATATTTTTTCGTAATTCGTTAAAAATTTCATATTTTTACACTGTCTCATTTTTGCGTCTGAGGCGTTTGCCTCGCAGCCTCACCCATGGGATCGGCTCTGGTTCCATGACATTAAAAAGGTTAACAACCAGTGCTCTACGGGAAATGCAATATACAATGTCTGATTTAAACAACAAAAACAAATGTCGTCATAAGCTTTCTTGGATATATTCAGTAACATCGATTTCGGTGCTCTAAAATCCGTGTTTTCTGCTTTTAGTCTGGCGAAAACTCTCCGTGCAGCAATGATCAGAAAGGAAAATAATTACAAGATAAAAATAACTTTCTATATTACCACGTTTTTTAATTTTCTGTTGAATCATATAAACTCGACAATTATATGTATTAACTAGCTGAAAACCCGCACTTCGCTAAGGAGTACATTCAAATTAAATGCAACGGTCAATGTATGCACTTAATGCCGAAAAAAAGTATATATATATATATATATTTATAATAAATACGACGATCAATATATACAATTGATGTAGAAAAAAAATATATATTTATAAAAAAATCATAAGGGATATCTTTATAGACAAAATAATGTCCAATCGTCTTCCGCATTAGCAAGAAATTTTTTTTTGTCTATTTAGTTGTTATGCACGTGACGATAAATTTATTTAAAGTACCAGAAAAAGAAATCACGTGATCAGCATTTAACAAATTAAATTCTAAAAATGAATCTTTAAAAATTCAACAAAAATCAGAAAATGGAGGTAAAGATTCGAAAAAGATTTCATTTTAAAGGAATTTTTATGATCTTTCTTGTGATATAAATTTTATAACCCTCAAATTATTATTTTAAATGCAAACTTAAAAAAAGTTACTAAAACAGCTTAAAAATTTGATTTAAAAAAATCTAAGAAGAATTTTTCAAAAATCTCTCTTAGTGCACCCCTTCACCATAAGAAGAATCGCCATGCAAAATTTCAGCCCTTTAAGTCCAGTGGTTTGGTCTGTGCGTTGTATGTCAGTCAGTGAGTCAGTTACGGAACTGTTTTTTATATATAGATAAATACTTTTTAAGAATTTATTTGATGAATTATCCCTCAACTTGAAAGAAAATGAAGTTAATTGGAAGTGAACTTGCGTTCAACTCTTCGTTCCCGTAGCGGCCGATAGATGGCTGCTCCAGTCTACAAAACAAAATTAACTGAAAATAACTGAAAATTAATTTAATTCTGCTTAAAGATGGCTAAAAGTATTAAAATAATGCATTGCCATCGTGTTCTGGGCTGTTCTAAATGTTTCAAATGTCTAGCTAGTCGGGAAGTTAGTTAAAAATCTGTTGCAAGATTTGAACTAGACAAACACACAAACACACAAACAAGAAAGCGAGTTAATATAAACATGTAAATGAAAAATAGAATGTACGAGCCTCGTTATTTTTTGAAAACGGCTGAAGTCGACCATCAAGTCACGAGTGACTGATTTCTTCGAGAATACAAGCGTCGATTTAAACTGTGTGCATCGAAAAATTTCTTGACAACAACGTTCTGTTTTTTTTCATGTTTTAATTGGCCCCAAAATAAACACATCACGGCTGAAATATTAAAGAAGCTACAGGGAGTGGGAGTAGCGGAAATTTCCCTTAGCGACATGCGGTCGTACTCTGCCAACTTGACAACTTAAAAGCCTCATTCATTTTCAGCGCCCAATTTCTTATTTACCTTTTGCACGGTATCCCGTCCGAATTGCCCGCTATCTGGACGGGTGCTACAATCCATGACTGACGGCTCTGCGATAGCGAAAGCAAACATAATGGCTGCAGTTTAGGCTTGAATGTTAGCGGCGTAATTATTATTATCAACTTTCAGCTCGTCTTGTTCAGGTTCACGGGCTCCACGAGCCGAAGAATTGTTTTATATGATTATTATGCGGTTCCTTACGAGTGATTTTTTATAATTTTATGCCGCTACTGTGCTT
The DNA here is from genome assembly GCA_907164885.2 of Dolomedes plantarius. Lineage (NCBI taxonomy): Eukaryota > Metazoa > Arthropoda > Arachnida > Araneae > Dolomedidae > Dolomedes > Dolomedes plantarius. Next base: position 179,327,667 of record OU015496.1, on the reverse strand, counting down.
CGCTAATTCTGGACGTAAGTGTTGGATATCGTTAACCGATGATGTCTTTACACTAGGGATGCGACATCGATGTCGATGTTTTCAAAACATCGATGTTTTGATAAAAACATCTGTGTTTTAAACATCGATTTATTGAAGCCGATTTTTTTTGTGCTCGATGTTTTACGTTGTCTCGATGTTTTTTTAAATGAAAATTTACCATAATATAGAAAAATTTACCACGTAGCATAATTTTCCCACTCAGTAAATGTAAGTCTGAATTCTGAAAAGGACGAATACAAAAGGGGGAACGATTAGAGACAAATGGCAATGAACAACCAATGAATAATAATTATATGCCCCAATAGCCCCAATAATTGTTATTTTCAGTAAAGAAAAAATAAGCTTGTTCAGTTTTCCCCCATATGTTGGTTTTGCATCAGTACTTCAAATTGGTGTAAATATATGTAATTTCCTTATTATTATTTAATTTGTTAATAAATTGCAATAATCCTCAATTTTCATGTAAAAGTAATAAAATTACCCCCCCCCCCTCCATGACTAACCGAAGTAACATTAATCTTAGAGGTTACTAAACAAGTTTTAAAAAACGAAAGTTCATAAACATCGATGTTTAAAAACATCGATGGTTTTGGGGCGATGTTTTATTAGCATCGATGTTTTGATTTTGAATATCGATGTTTTGTTGTCGATGTCGCATCCTTACTTTACACCATCGGCTGCTTCAAATTTTAACGTAGGATTACGTTCTTCAATAACGGTCCTGCGGAAAGCAAAATTTCAGCGTTGTCGCGAGTTATAATTTTGGCAACGCGCCAAACCCAGTAGCAGTAAAACAGTTAAACAGAAAAGTACCAAAATGCGTCTAGAAAAAAAAGAGGTAAGCAATGATAAGTAATCCTACGTTAATAACCCGCGGTAGTTTCGTTAGAAGAGACTACCTGAAATAATTTTTTTAAATCTAAGTTTCTTTCATTGGTTTTTCTAAAGTGGCAATGTTTATTTTTTCCACCATCCGTCGACAACTTAGAATCATAACATGTTAAGTATAAATGCTAAGGTCAGATAATTTATTTTGTGTGTGTATGCTTACTTGATTTTATTACCTGTTTACGTTGTTTGTTACTGTAATCATCTCATGATGCCTTAGCTATTGTTGTAATATTCCTGATACCCAAGTTGTATAGAAAACAAGTTGTGCCTGCAGTTGCTGTTCCTAGTGGAAAACGGTAAACCTCCATTCCTTTTATGCAATTATCTCATCATCATTTTTGCCCTCTTGCTTACCGAATAAATGGTGATGTTTTTTAATTGAAAAAGGGGAGTACAGGTAACTCTCCTATAACACGGTAGATAGGTTCCTAGAAAATGCCATGTTGTGTGAAACCGTGTTATATGAGACCCAGAGACAGTTCAAAAAAGGGGGGTTACGTTCTGAAAACTTATTAAAAACAAACATTTTTTAAAAATTCCATATAAGCAACTTAATTTTTATTTAAAATATAAATGTATGTATAACGCAAAACGAAAACAAACAAAAAAATATTATTTTCATTTAATGCGGTCTTAATTTAATAAATTTCTTCTTCTTCACTGCTCAATACAATCAAACGAGAACGTTTTTTCGATTGAACGGTATCACCTTCACTCTCAGAACTTTTTTCTTCATTTAGAATTTTTTCACCTTCTATCCTCTTTAAAAAATCTTTAATTTTGGTTTACTTGCTAGTTCTAACAAGGTCACTGTAGATTCACGGAATGGATATAGACAATTTTGCAGCTCCTTTTTGAATTTTCGGCTTCTTTCAGCGGAAGGGTCTGCATTCAGGAAAAATGATTCAAGGTTTTCAGCTAAGCTTAAGCCTTTTTGTAATTTTATAGAGTTATAAATGAATAAATTCTAATTTGTTTATACATTTTCACGTAAAGCCTCTATAGTTCATTATTCCTTCCCGTCATTATTATTAGGTAATTTAGTTTTTAAATGTGTTGAACAAAAATCATGCTATCTAGAGCTATAGAAGTACAGTGTTGTACAAAGGTTTTCGAAATTTTTTATCGTGTCAGAGCGAAACCGTGTTACAGGTTGCAGTGTTATACGAGGGTTCCCGTAATTTATCTTATTGTGTTAGAGCGAAACCGTGTTGTAAGATGGCGTGTTGTGGGAGAGCTACCTGTATTTAATTTTTGCCATTGCTTTTGCCATTAGTAAGATCTGAAGTAAATTCTTCAGAGGTTTTTGTGCGTAACTGCAGGAATTTTTGAAAGATTAAGTTTCAAGATCAAAACTTTAAAAGCGTACTGTACTAACCCTATTGGATAAGCGTACTGTACTAACCCTATTGCTCTGTACTAACCCTATTGGATTCGCTCACCTCAATGTTAACCTATGGAGAAAATTTGTCTACTATTAACAGCCACATAAATGCTGTAATAGTAGACATGAATATAATATGGATATTATATTACATGAATATAATATGGATATATATATATAATGTCAATGATTTCATTTAATTCATCGACATATTAAATGAAAACAGTCTATTTATTCCAGTGTTTACTGTTCATAATTTCTATCTGCTCTTTTACAGTCAAGCACTTCTAAATGAAAACAGAAGTAGTATAGTAGTATAGTTTATTAATAGTAATTTTATATAGTATTTTATTTATTTATGTTTTTTATTTGATAATCAAATAAAAATGGTATTTTCAGATAGCCTGAACTTTTCTACACCTTGCAACACAATTCATTTTATAAATTTCGTCCACCGAAGGAACTGGTGAGCGTTTAAAACACACTATACTAGATTTTCCCCCGAATAATTTAAATTAAAAAATATTATTTGCATTTTTTTAAACGAAAAATGCCCCAAGGTGCAAACTTTTTTCTGTATTACGGAGTACAATTAAAAAAATTCTTGAAATCCAAGTCGGCAATCACTGGACACATTTTCTCCATAGGTTAAAATTGAGGTGAGCGAATCCAATTGGGTTAGTACACAATAACCTTAAGGCCTAAAATATAGACAGAATGGAATACTATAGGAGAGTAAACAGATTATAAGCTAATCAAAAGAATTCCAGATTTGCATGATAGTTGACTAAAGTCATATTTTTAAATATCTCACTAACGAAAGACTTAGATAAATCCAAGATTTTTCAAGCTTTCATTCATTGATATATTAAATGAAATATGAAATTCATTGACAATTCATTGAATGAAATATGAAATTCATTGACAATTCATTCAATGAAATATTAAATTCATTGACATATTAAATGACTACAGTCTATTTATTCCTGTGTTTACTCTTTATAATTCCTATCTGCTTTTTTTACAGCCAAACACTTCTATTTGTCAGCCCTCCAGAACTTTGAAAGGAAGAATCTCTGACATCTTTTGCCGGATATGGCATCACAAGGGAGCATGCTCACTTGCATCGTTTAAGCATATCCGTATCGAGTTTTGTGTCATAGCCAGGAAATTATGGATTCTGATGTGCATTGTACCAGCCTATCAAAATTTTGGCAAGAAACGACCGTGATTCACTTGGAGGTAGTCTTTCGCCTAACAACCTCATGACCAAAAAAAAAAAATAATAAACAAATAAAATAAAAAAAATAAAAAAAATTGCAGACCACGGGCTGATGCGTCACGGTTAGAGAACGGAATGTTAGGGCAAAGAGATGTGGACATCCCAGCTGGAAAACAGAAGCAGCATCAACACTGAATAAAGCATGATCAGATATAACACCTTATACTGATGTGGTGTAGTGATTCAAGTGCGGTCCCGAGGTAGCCAAGTGGTAACGCGTCGGGCTGGGAACTGGGGTTGCTCGGTTCGAATCTTGACGACGCCATTAAATACCCTCGTGACTAAGCCGGATATGGACACGTTAAGTCTGTAGACCGGAAAGTTCTATGACGTCAGAGAAGGTGGGAGAAGGTATGGTCCGCCAGATGTCGCCCCTGGGGTGGTCGGTCAAAATTGAGGTGGCACCAGGAGTTGTTGTTGGTTCACCTATACAGTATGGATAATATAACGTAAGTACTATAACGTATTGACGAATACGTTACAATGCACAGAAATATCATAATTTAAATTATTGATGTCTTTCACTACAAAAATTAAAAAGTTATTAATTTTTTGAAGATATTTAGCTGAAATAAAAAAATTTTTAAATACACATTCATTTTTCCGATGATAAATTTTTCGAATCACAGATTAGCAAATGTATAATTTTTAGCCCAGTTTCTTTTTTTTTTTACTCCCCTATAATGGTAGACGTTTCAGTAAAGATCGCATAGTTTAAAATTTTTCCATAGTTAATATTTTGCACTGCACTCAATAATTGATGTGTACAGAGACCAAAATATATCTTTTATATTAAAATATAAAATTACCTTAGAAACACGTGCATTGCATTGAAAAATCTACCCTCAGATGCAGAAAGCAGAAAAATTATAAAAATAGCGAGCGGGAAATTCCCCAGGACTTAACATTAAAGATTTCCAATATTAACTGATATACCGCCTTAATCAAATAAAAAAGTTCCTTTTCAGGAACGCAAAGCTTTTTGAAATCTTTAGTATAAATTAATAAACCAATGTCAGCTGACGTACCCCTTTATCAAATGAAAAAGTTCCCGAACAAGCAGGACAAAGCTTTTTGAAATATACAGTAAAAATTAACAAGCCGATGTCAACTGATGTATCGCCTAAATCAGGGGTGTCAAACTCGCGGCCCGCGGGACGCATGCGGCCAGCGACGAACATTTTTGCGGCCCGGCCAATATATTGGCACACAATAATATATAATAAAATAACCGATGCAGAATTATAATAAGATAGGAAGAATTCACTAAATGTTTTTTTAATGATACTCTTTTTTGCTATTATTAAACAAAATGCATATATTTATTTTGAATATACTGTAATTAGGTATATAAACCTACGTTTCTATTAATATTGATTTTTTTTGCGGCCCACCTTAGTTAAGCCTTGTTTGTTTGGCCCAAGGTAGCCTTTGAGTTTGACACCCCTGGCCTAAATGAATTGAAAAATTCCTTAAGGCTGCTGTGTACTAACCCTATTGGATTCGCTCTCCTCAATGTTAACCTATCAAGAAAATGTGTCTACTATTTACATCTACACAAATGCTGATAATCCAATAAAATTGGTATTTTCAGATAGCCTGAACTTTTCTGCACCTTGCAACAAGATTCGTTTCATAAGTTTCGTCCACCAAACGAATTTACGAGCTTTTAAAATATACTATAGAAGATTTTTTTCCCAGAATAATCTTTGCCGGGTAATAGCCGAATGGCTAGGGCGTTGGCATTCGGTTCATATCCTCTGGGATCGAGTCCCACTGTTGGCATGGATGCTTGTAGTCCTTCGGTATCGACTTTAAACTGTCGGTCCCGGGCTAGTTAGCCCTCGTGCAATAAAAAGTTGACCGTAACGTTCCAAACCAAGCCAAACCCAGAATAATTTAAATTTTAAACTATGATTTGCATTAAAAATAATTGTGCGGTCGGGGGACCCCTGTCAGGAACGAAGTTTCTTACGTTATTTTTTCAACTGTAAATTTGATTTAATATGTAGATTTCTATTGATTATATTAGTGTATTTTTAAAATAACAAAAACGAACAACTTCTCTTTTTGTATTATTATTAAAATAATGAAAGCACACGCATATATTTTTATTGCATTTTGACTAATTGGATTTTGACAAGCATTAAAGTAGGATGAATTATAAAGTTGCTGTCGAAGACCTGATTCAGATATTTGAAGATGTAAAATTCTTATGAGAGATGAAAAAAGGCAGTTACCGTTGCCAGCAATGTCTATTTCATGATGTAATAGGACGTTTGGCGTTGAACATTCATCATGTTCCTCGTATGGGGCTTCAAATTATGGAAAATTTGGACTTATTACTTGCTGAGCTTCAATATTTATTGGTTGTTGAATTTGAAACTGACTATAGATTAATTCTTCACAGTTTGTATCATGGCGATGATTAGTTTCTTTATTATTTTCGATTAATACCATCGGTAATGAATCTTCTTTCGATGATAGAACTGAGTCAAGTTCAGCACATTGCTTTTTTTAATTTCAATTTATCTCTATATTTTTTAGCACGTTCAGCATTTTTTTTCAAAAAAATTAATAAAAATTAATCTAATTTTTTATTGTTATTAAGGTTGTTCGGACAATAAATACCAAGCAAGTAAAAAAAATCTAAATTTTTAAAAATTAAAATTAAAAATTTTAATATATAAATTAATTATTTTGATTTAGATGTTACCTAGCATAATTTTTAATCGGATTAGTTTTATTTAATCACCAACAAAAATAAAATAATGGCACAATATAAATCCCGTGTGAATTAAAACAATAAACAAAAAATAAGTTTAAATAATATTTACACGTGTTTAGAATATAGCTGTTTAGAATATAGCGTTATACAGCTGACCGTCCCAATGCTTGCTGCTCGAATCTCGATACTCGCACGAACACACACACATACAACTGCAGTTTTTGTTTCTCGACATTCCATTATAAAATTTCAATAATGACACAATATAAATCCCGTGTGAATTGAAACAATAATGAACAAAATAACCAGTGCCCAAATACAAGAATCCCAGGCAATCACCCAATATACCTAACAGTACCGCCGAGGCCCGAATTCAGGAACTGTCACACTCCAGACCAAGCCAATAGCATCACGCCATTCCGATGATGCAAAAACCACTAAAAAAGTGAAAGATAGGGAAAGGTCGCCTTGAAAGGGCATAATTCTTTTTCCTTACGTGACGATTTCTGCCAGTTCACTCTACTGTAAGCCGCGTAAAAGAACTTCATTTAAAAATAAATAAATAAAAACACCTAAAAATGCCCCAGTGTGTAAAATTTCTATTATGGAGTACAATTTAAGAAAAACCTTTCAATCCAAGTCGGCAATCCTTGCACACATTTTCTCCATAAGTTAACATTGAGGTGAGCGAATCCAGTAGGGTTAGTACACAGCAGCCTTAACAGGAACTCAAAGCTTTTTCAAACCTACAATAAAAATTAATAAGTCGATATCAACTCATGTTTCACCTCAATATATTAAAAAATTCCCTAACGGGAAACGCAGGTATTTATGCTAGCCCTTTCACTGTAGCAAGCGTTTTCTACAAAAGTCTTGCATACTTTTAGAAATTTTCTGTTGCAGAACGTTGTTTACGAAAAATGAAAGAGCAGATGGTTTAAGAAAATTCAAGGCAGATTTATTTTTAAGAATGCTTAGGGCACAAGAAAAGGGTTTTATACAATTTTAACCCTCTAACGGTACAATGGTTTGAGACGAAATAGAAGGTACGGTCGGGTCGGATCCGACCTGATTGTCTTTTTTGTTGAGGTTTTTGGTAGAAATAAGTACACAATAGGCATTTTTGTTGTATAATAACATTTATTAATAATATTTTACATGAAATAAAACCCTTTTTGTAGAAAAAAAGACCAACGTATTGTAATTTTGCTAAACAAAGAAAATCTCTCTGACATTTACATAGAATGTTGTATATATTAGGTCTAATATGTAATTTAGTCTTGTACCTAGTTTTAGAAGTTACTGAACCAAATTTTCGAGCACAAAAATGTAAAAAATAATATATACTGACATTTTTGGCCTTCAAAATCGAAATTAAAAAATTAAAAATCTAAAAATAAAAATGACTAGTGATCATGAATAGCGTATTTCAACAAAGACACTCATATTTACTGCAAACTTATAACTTCAAACGCTCCAACACCTGTTGCAAGACTGCCTGATAGGGTTCTGTCGTGAACCCTCTTTCTTTGACCGGTTCACTTAGGTTCTTTTCTATGGCATAGGGACAAATGAGGTTGTGCAATAACGAGTCTCTCTTAACGACACGAACATAAATTTATTCACAGTTGAACATTAATATAACAATTGCAAACAACTCTGAGCACGAGGTGGGCAAGCCAACAGCATCTTACCAGACCTTGGCTGTACTACACTCTAATCTAGTTACCGATTAATTAATTCTCTGGAGGTTAGACGAGTCTGCTTTATCATGCCAGGCCTCCTGAAACTACTCTCAGAGACGCTCTCTCTGTCCCTATTCAAATCAACGAATAATTACTAACCAGAGGTGAGACGAGTCTGCATTTATCTTGCCAGACCTCTGATTCCTAGCATAGACGCTCTCCTTCTGTCTACTAACTGACTCCCGACGATCCCCTCCACCCACTTGGGTTCACCGCCCCCCGCAGCCAATCCTCTGATTGGTAGAGGGGAGGGAATCACGGGGTACAACATTTTCACTTTATCTAGCGCTCGTTTTCAAACATTACACTACAGGTTCCTTGTCAACTCGATCTCTAGCAATGAGAGGGGAGACTACGGGAGGGGGAAAACACAACCCTGGGTCGGATCCGACCCCCACCTTACTGTTAGAAGGTTAAGAGGGTTTCAAAAGGTCAGGAATATTAATAGGAAGAATAATTTTAGGGCCACTAGAATCAAAGTTTGGAGATGTGGGACGGTCTGAAACGAAATTAAAATATTCTCATTTGGATGTTAGAGACTTGCATAAGAAATTAGATGTGTGTGAAAAAACGAGGTGCAGAAAGGAGAGAAAGCGCTATTACATGATTATTGCCGACGTATTGCAGATATCGGTTTTTGGAGACGCTTTCGAGGTTTTCCAATCTTGAGTATAAAGATGTCGGCATCATCGGCTGCAGCTAGGCTGATTCGGGGTAAATCCTATCTTAATGCAGTCGATTCCGGTTAATTGGACCATCGGTTAATAGGACCAGCCGCTTATTCGGACCAAAATGATCGCGTCCCGATGTGGTCCGACTAACCGGAGTCGACTGTAATTCGATTGAGTAACCTAATTGATTATAATTATATTTTTGATCGGGTGAGGACCCAATAATTCACATGTTGAAGAATATTATGTATTATATTATTTTGTGTATGTATTTGTTATACAGTCGAACCTCCATATATCGAACTTCCCTATATCGAAATTTTCTATATATCGAACTCTTAGCAAATCTCCATGTTCATTACATAGAAAAACTGTTTCTATATATCGAAAAAATCTCTATATATCGAAATTTTTTTCATGACATATTGGGAGATTTTGTTCCACTTTAGAATAAAATCTCCCAATTTTTGACGTTTGAAACAATACTTCGTGGACTTCAATTCGTGGAAAATGTCCTTGATGAAGGTTATAATGGACTGAATAAATGCGAGCATTTCTTTGATGACCTTTCCGCAAAACTGGCTGTTCAGCAAGATATTCATAGTTTTTTTTTAAAGAATGTAACGGTGATCACTGTAACCACTGACTGGATTATTGTTTTTTTTAAAGGTATATAGTACTCAATAAATCTTTCACATTAATTCATTTTTTAGTTATTAACTTTCATTTAATGTGATTCGCATATAAATTGGAAATGGAGTTTCGTATACGAAAATTAGCTTTAATTTTAATGTTTTAGGAGAATTATGATAAAACTAAGATCAATTCTATATATCGAAATTTCTATATATCGAATTTTTTTCCGGCATTTTGCAACTTCGATATATGGAGGTTCGACTGTATTTTGTTTATGCAGGATGTAACATGTGGTTACTTATTTATACTGAAACCTGTATGTAAATAAAGTGATGTTAATTTGATATGGTCCTCATTATTTATGCATAAGAGTTTTTGTCTTCTCCATTAACTTTTACATGCTGGGCACATTCGTTCCTGGGAATCATAATTTTAATATTTAAATCTTTAAAATACAAACTAATCACCATACCGACCCAGCACTTAAATCCATGCTAGGAATAGCCATTCTTGTTTTTACTTGTAGATCCTTGTGTTTCGGTATGTATAAACAGAAGTTTCACGCAAGAGAAAGTTCCATATCCATCTAACCTAACCACTAATAATGACAAATTGTCTATACAGTCTTCTTATCAGATTAGTCTGCGAAGCGGACGAACGCTATATATGTCGACAACCATTCAGTTTAGAAAAAAAAAAGGAATAAAATTCCCAGAGGTGAAAAAAAAAAACAAACGAAAAAAGTGGTATCGTAGCGTTCCCGCCCCGATTGGAGAACGGCGTCAGTTGAGGTGTCTAACTTGATGGTTATTTTTTTCAGGAAGAGAAATTCTCCCGCTGATTGTCCCAGCGGGACTACAACCACGTTTCATTTGCAGTTCCAGTTTTTCTCAGACTGATGACCTACCGCATGAGTAGGTGATAAACTCTCGGATTGACATGTCAGCGGCGGGTGGTTAACTTGTTAAGAGTGGAGCGGTCGAGAAATTTCCTTGATGCGCAGTTGCCGATGGCTGGGAGATACAGGTATCACGTGAATATATTTCTTTAAGGCTCGCGCGGTAGGTGGTCCGTCAAAAGGATCTTGAAGGCTGCGCGGCGTTTTCGAGTATTCGAAGGGGCTGTCTGTTGTCGATGTGTAAGATGTCACTCTACGCGTGAAATTATGTATCGGAAGAATCTTGGTGAAAAACATCTGCTCAGCATTGGGAGGTCCTTCATATATTGTTACTAGCTGAAAACCCGTACTTCGCTACGGAGTACATTCAAATTAAATACAACGGTCAATGTATGCAATTCATACCAAATATATATATATATATATATATTATATGATAAATACGACGATCAATGTATACAATTGATGTAATATATACAGGGTGTAACGAAACTCTTGGGCAGAACTTTAAGGGGTGATAGTACATATCAAGACAAACAATATTATATAGGAAACTTAGGGTCCCAAACGTCTTCCAAAGGAGATAGACGCCATTAAAGTTTAGAGTCCGAAATTTCAAATGATCATAAAAAACGGGAAAATTTGTCGATTCTTTTGCTGTTTTCGCTTAAATTATTCTTTATGTCAAGATTTTCTGGAAAATAAATGTTAAAGATAAAGTTAAAAAAATGCCGATAGAGGGCGCTTTAGACTTTGGAGTAACAAACAACTATTTTTTACTGTTATTTTTTGTATCAGATTAAATGCTTTCAAAAGCTTAGACTTAAACTTAAATTTTGAGCTCAAAATCTGAATCGTTGGGGGTGGTTATGTCGCAAAAACTCAACAGTGTTCAGGAGGTGAAATTTTAACCCCCCTCCTCCCCTGTACGCAGTTCAGTTATTCACGATTTTGGATGCTTGGTCGTAGACCAGGCAGCAACTATTACCCACTAAACGTAAAATAAACGAGAGAGGGATGACAAAAAATAAAAAAAAAAGTTATTCATAACAGACGATCATTTGATCGGGCCATATCTTCTGCCACGGCGCCTGGACGGCGTAACGTATCTGGTATTCCTACAAGAGGTGCTTCCAGTTCTGCTGCAAAGTGTTCGAGTCAACATAAAGGCTCGTATGTGGTTCCAACATGATGGAGCGCCTGTACATTTCAGTGCAAATGTGAGAAGTGCATTGGATACAGCATATCTAGGGCGATGGATTGGACGGGGTGGTCCGGTAAATTGGCCGGCACGCTCGCCTGACCTCTCCTGTCTAGACTTCTTCCTCTGGGGTCATATGAAGAGTCTTGTTTACGCAAGCCTTGTCGAGTCCAACGAGGAACTGGTTGCGAGAATTGCCGTCGTAGCAGGCGATATTCGGGAGATGCCCGGGGTATTTGCTAATGTTCGAAAGTCCCTCCGCCGGCGGTGTGAGGCCTGCATCCTTGCTGGTGGACGCTCTTTCGAGCAGTTTTTGTGATTCCACACGAAAATCATGCGTGTACCATTTTCTACGTGTCATCATTCATTCAACCTTCATTCATGCGCACAACGTGCGTACATCAAATTTTTTTTTTTATTTATTTCGAGAGGAGAAATTGCTCATGTCTAGTATTATGAATAATTTTTTTAATTTTGTCATCCCTCTCTAGTTTATTTTACGTCTAGGAGGTAGTAGTTGCTGCCTGGTCTACGACACAAAGTCCTACGACACCAAGATCGGGAATAACTGAACTCTGTTCAGGAGGGAGGGAGTTTCAAATTTCAACTCCTGAACACAATTCCGTTTGCGCTACTTAACCACCCCCAACGAATGAGATTTTCAGCTCAAAATTTAAGTTTAAGGCTAAGCTTTTGAAAGCATTTAATGTGATAAAAAAAAATAACGGTAAAAATAGTTGTTCGTTACTCCAAAGTCTAACGCGCCCTCTAACGACATTTTTTTTTACTTTATCTTTAAATTTATTTTTCAACAAAAAACTGACAAAAAGAATAATTTTAGCTAAAACCGCTAACGAATTGACCCATTTTTCCGTTTTTTTTAATCATTTGAAATTTCGGACCCTAAACTTTAATGGCGTCTATCTCCTTTGGAAGACGTTTGGGATCCTAAGTTTCTTATATAATATTGTTTGTCTTGATGTGTACTATCACCCCTTAAAGTTTTGCCCAAGAGTTTCGTTACACCCTGTATATATATATATATATATATATATATATATATATATATATATATATATATATATATATATATATATAAGTAAATCGTAAAGGATAATTTTATAGACAAAATAACGTAGAAGAAAATATTCAAATTAAATCTAATATAAAGTATACTAAAGAATATAGTACAGTTAATATAGTACAGTTTATAGAACATTTCTTTTACTGTATTTTAATATTTTTTTGGATAATGTCCAATCATCTGCCGCATTAGCAAGGAAAAAAAATATTTTTTGTTTATTTAGTTGTTATGCACTTGACGATAAATTTATTTAAAGTACCAGAAAAAGAAATCACGTGATCGGCATTTGATAAATTAAATTCTAAAAATTAATCTTTAAAAATTCACCAAAAATCAGGAAATGGAGGTAAAGATTCGAAAAAAATTACATTTTAAAGGAATTTTTATGATCTTTCTCGTGATATAAATTTTATAACCCTCAAAGTATTTTAAATGCAAACATAAAAAAAGTTAAAAAAGGCTTAAAAATTTAATTAAAAAAAATCTAAGAAGAATTTTTGAAAAATCTTTCTTAGTGCACCCCTACACTATAAGAAGAATCGCCATGCAAAATTTCAGCCCTTTAGGTCCAGCGGTTTGGTCTGTGCGTTGTATGTCAGTCAGTCGGTATGACCTCAGTCGGTTTTTCACAGATGATCAAAGAGATTCGGGGGACCTTGGGGGGGAGGAACGTGACTAATCGACCCCCAAATGTGTCAACAGGTGTCGGGGGACTGCGTGTCTAGATGTGTGTGACTGCAGCATGACAGAATATTTAGACAGCTGTGTACTAACCACTAAGATCACTTACAGTAATTCCTTTATGTATTTAGCAAACGCAGGTCTTATTACGATGAAGTATTGTTACGATTCGGAGGAAAGGGCGTGTTTATCAGGATCTGAGCATGTTCCACTATGAGAGTGCAATGTCTTATGTGATACTATTACATTATTTCAGTAAGAACTTGTACACATTGTAGAGAACTGAGGTTCGTAGTTTCAGCCAGTAGATGAACTAAACACACCAGGTATACATCACTCATTACTTAAACAAAACAAATGCAATTTATTGAGAAAATTGATGATGATGAGATATGTACACTGCACAGATGTAAGATGAACTTCGTAATCTTTAGAAATCACACTCGATTTAATCGGCGTGGGGCGGAGTAAGAACACAGAAGTCCGCTAGGCTAGCAGAAACTGGCTCTGCTTCAATGATGAAGAAACGGCACTTCGTCCTGATGGGAAAAGGGGCTCCCCAATAATATCAACGGCGGTGACCACTGCACGCACCCGGTAGCGATGAAAATATAAAAATAAGGAGAAGGGACTCCTCACGGGAAAATACGGTAGCAAAGGCTACTTCCACGAAGACTGGTCTCCGAACAAAATTAGCGGAGTATGTTTACTCCTGCAGGAACTTAATCGTCGCTGCAAACAGTCACAAGGGACTCTGCACCTCTAAGGGCGGCCACCCGGCTGCTCTCACACTGGATCCGCCACGATCAGGAACAAAAGACGCAAGCCACGGGCAAGAGGTCCATTCTCTTTTATAGGAGATCCTCCACCGGATATTGCATCCCTCTCCGGAAAGTTCGAACGATCTAGAACAAGTGAGCAACGGAAATGGGTTTCCTGGGGCGATAATGAAATATTTTCCCCGGGTCTAAAGCGGCCGCCTTTTTAGTTTGTCCTCAAAGCCACTTCAAAGACCCTCAAAGGGCCGCTTCGGTTAAATGCGAAGGGCACGAGTCCTTTTGTTTAGGCACGCGGCGCCTCCAGGATTCTGCTTAACAACTGATAGTTCATGAATGAAAAGCACCTGGAGTTCCTGTCATTTATAACTGACGTCAACCGGTGTCACCTGGTAGCGATGACTAAATCAAGAAAAATGACCGAGACCTCCTAACGTTCTGTGGAACAAGTCTATCGGATGAACAAAGGGAAATGCCATCAGCATTTTGCCACCTGACTGGTCGGGTTTCTTTTGATGACTCTCAGGCCGAGATAGAAGAATTTCTTTTGTTAACGGAGACGTTGAAATGCAATACTCTACAACATTAAAACAGACAATGTCACACAGTTTTCTTCCAATTTTTTTAATACAATTGTCCGTCTCCTCTTAAGCCTGCTCTGTACTAACAGTATGGATTCGCTTGCTTCAGTGATAACCTATGGAGAAAATGTTTATACTATTTACAACTACATAAATGCTGATAATCCAATTAAAAATGGTATTTTCAGATAGCCTCAACTTTTCTGGACCTTGTGACAGGATTCATTTTATAAATTTCGTCCACCAAAGGATAAGACGAGCATTTAAAATACACTACACTAGAATTTTCCACCCGAGTAATTTAAATTAAAAAATATTATTTGCATTTTTTTAAAACCGAAAAATTCCCCAAGGTGTAATAATTCTTTCTCTATTAAGGAGTACATTAAAAAAAAATCTTTCAATCCAAGTCGGTAATCTTTGGACACATTTTCTCCATGCGTTAACACTGAGGTGAGCGAATCCAATATGATTTGTACACAGCAGCATTAAGACATTAAACACACCACATGACATTGCAGACAAAACTTCAGGAGTTTTTTTGAAATCGCAGATCTTCAGATCCAATGCTTTGATACGGGAAATATTGCTGATGGTATGTTTCCTACAGAAGTTAGCAAACGGCATGTTTTTGAATTCTGCTTTATTTTTTTCTTTTGAAAATAGATCTTTAAATAAAAAGCGCAAGTAAAACGTTTTTGTTTTAATTTTTTAAAAAGAACAATTTTAATTTTGCATTTTAATTTGATGTCCTGTAAAAATCTAACAAATGAAAATTTTAAAATTTAAAAAACCACAGACTTTTTTTTTAAACGCTTACCTTTAACATGCAAGAAAACAGGCAATTCAAAATTCTACTAACATATTAGTCATTTGCTAATTTGTGATTAAAAAAGTACGGAGGGAAAAATTTCCCATAGCTTAAACATTGAGATTTCAAATACTTAGTGGCCGCCATAACCAAAAGCGGCTCTTAATTCTGCTCTCG
Source organism: Dolomedes plantarius (assembly GCA_907164885.2). Taxonomy (NCBI): domain Eukaryota; kingdom Metazoa; phylum Arthropoda; class Arachnida; order Araneae; family Dolomedidae; genus Dolomedes; species Dolomedes plantarius. The sequence continues at coordinate 179,312,079 of OU015496.1, read as the reverse complement.
TTCCACTCCCCTGCCCCGGAAATTTTATTTGATAACGTTATTGGCTTAGCGGCTTCCAATTTGGCTAGAAATAAGATTACAGATAGCTAAATTCTAAGAATTAAGTTATTGAAGAGTCTGTAGCTAAGACTGTAGTAATCTCTTGAATTGCTTAGGACTAAGATAGTGGTTTTTGTGCAGCGTAGAACGAAGACTGAGGATTAAAAAAAAATCCCCCAAAACATAGCTTCTCAAAATCCACAATAAAAATGTAATTAGCTAGCTTTTGAGATGCTGCGTATATTTTCTGTTTTAGCAACCTTCACTAGTTCCATGAAAGTGAAAAGATCCTGGATCTTCAGTTGCCGGGAATTAAGATAAAGAATGAGCCCTAGAATTTCCTAGAATGAAACCAACTACGCATGACGCTGCTCCTTGGCTACAGAGAAAATATTTTCATAGATTATAAAAATATTTTGTGTACATGGTTTTCAATGTGATAGTAACAAATTTCATTTCATTTCAATAATATTTATCGTGGTGTTACGATTAACAAGCCAACATTATACATATAATAGCCGTTGTCTCTGTATAACACTTCCGGGCTGTACTCATTTTTCAATTGAAGCCCTCAGTAAACAAACAGCCGGTTAGGCTTAATTTCAATTTCAGATGTGGATCAGAATTTTTTCTTACCTAAAAACTAATATCTTCTCAACAAATCACGTTTGTTCAGCCTATTTTTCTATAAAACATTCAGAACTAAAAAAATGGATGCTTTTAGCTGTATATTTAACAGTTTTTAAAAATCTGTTTACTTTTGCGATGAATTCTGAAAGTAAACAAACGTGAATGTGAATGAATCAAGTAGCTCAAGTATTCATATCGCGTAGTGAGCTGTAAAAAACTGGATGGCAGTCTACTACTCCAATCGCATGAAAAACTAAATAAATAAAAAATAATGAAAGGGTTTGCTTTTACAAGGTGTGGATTAAATGCAATATTGTTAGATAATTCGGGATATTTTTTAACTTTCATATACTTTTTCCATCATGACGTCAAAATGACGGGTTATTTTCTAGTTTTTAAATAAGAGAAGAAAAAAAGTCATCCGTTGTCATGTTCTTGAAATTTGAAGAAATGTTTAACCGTTAACTTGGACTTGAATCATTTTGTAGCACCAGTCTTGTACGATGCACCAGAGTTTTGATATCTGTTTTCTCAGTAAGGTACCCGACAACGTTCGGAGCCCTTTTTAACGTAGGATTATGTTCCTCCATAACGGTCCTCCGGAAAGCAAAATTTCAGATTTCCTGCGTCGCGAGTTACAATTTTGGCAGATCGCTAAACCCAGTCTGTATCGCTTGGACAGGCAGTAAACAGTTTAACAGAAAAGTACCAAAATGCGTCAAATTTTTAACATACATATCTAATATATAACAATGAATGTTTGTCTGTCTGTAATTATATAGAAATCCACAGTTTAGGAACGACGATCGTGAAATTTTACATACTGGTGTCGTTAAAAACAGCCGAGGGATTTAAGAACTTCCGAAATCGAAAATAATTACCGTTAATTTTTAATTAATAAAAAACCAACAATTTTTGAAATGTGCGTACACTAAATGTAAGCTGTTACATTTTGTGGAATCACCTCTCTGAATATGGCGACCATGTTAGGGATAACTAGCAAACAGCGAGCGAAAAGATAAAAATAAATAAAATCAAAAAGTTTTAAGTTCTATATTAAACCAGAAAAATAAATGAAAATAATAATCTTTCAAGTCAGATTTTATACTCTAAAATAGATCAGATCCAACTACATATTGACATTCTCGACACGCGATGAAAAATTCGAGTCAACCACGCTAAGTGTCACGAGATCTTTTTTAATTGCTACTGCAATCCCCCTCGCCTATATCTTTGTGTCTATTGAAGATCTAAATACTAAGCTTCTACCTTGCCAACTTATTTCTGACTTAAAACTCCTCTTACATGTATATTCACCAATCCACACAAACTTTCCAATAATCACAGTGCGAATATCTTTCACTTTACTCTTCATAATACTGTGTCATCGTGGCGCATGCGGAAGACCGCGTACTTCCTGAAATTTTGACCCGGGTCCGAATACCGGCCGTGTGAATTCTGCTAAACGTGGAATTTCAGCTTTTTAATGAAGGCTATTTTTTATTTTATTACTTTTCCAGCTATTTTATTATATGTTACTTATACCGTGTTTAGTTTTTTAATGGATTTTGGTAAACAAACTTTTTTTTTCAGTTTTGGTTAACAAACATTAGACAATTTAACACTTTTACTTTTCAGATTTTAGTGCTACAATGATGAAAGGCTGAAATTCCTAAATTCTGAGATGTGTATAACATTTCACATGTATTTTTTCTATGTTATTTATACTGTGTTAATTTTTAAATTGATTTTGGTTAACAAACATTCTTAAAATCCCGGGCAACGCCGAATAAATTATCACCTGTGTAGGTTGATAATTTATAAATCTTAAAACTGTTCCCACATGTATATTTACCGACCCACAAGAACTTTCCAATATTTTTAATTAATAAAAAACCAACAATTTTTGAAGGATGCGACTCATGAGTCACATACGTGCAGTAGATGACGCCACTATTTTAAACTTTTAGTATTCCAATCCATTTATAATATTTTCTTTATATTACACCATTTATAATATTAACTTTTGTGCAATGTATCTAATTTCTCGATTAAAAGTAGTTCTTTTCTAAAAATTGATTTATTTCGCTTGAAAAGCTAAATATTTTATGCACGCGGTTTATATTATTATTACTATCTTTATATGGTAAAGTTAACTTCATGAACGAGCATTATTTCCTTATGCTTTTTTCTTTATTATCTTTATAATAGCTTTATTTTCATATGCTTTTAAACAACAATCGTTTTTTTTCATATTATGTTGGTTTTTTATTAATTAAAAATTAAGGGTAATTAATTTCGTTTCCGGAAGTTCTTATGATCTTTATTTTCATATGCTTTATCCTTTACGAATTTTTCAAATGTTGGTTAAAAAATTTTTGTGTAATTTATACATTTGTGTGTGTTTAATTACTGAAATTAATATTTATATTTCTGGAAAGGATATTTCAATTTTTTAGTGGTACTATGATGAAAGGCTGAATCTACCAAAATTCTGAGGAGTTTATTATGGAGAGAAAAGGAATTTAATATGTAGAGGATGTTTATAGGAGTTTAATGTGGAGAGGAGTTGAATGGTTTGCTGCCCTCAATCAAACGCTTCATTTTTTAAGAGGCAACGCTGAAGTCATATCATGGTTCTATTGGAAATTTCTGCTAAACCTTTAATTTCAGCTTCTTTTTTTTGCCCCAATGATGAAAGGCTAGATCTAGCTAAATTCTGAGGAGTTTATTATAAATTTATATATTTTTTATTGGGTTTTCCTTTTATTCACGTGTATAAGATTTCACATGTTATTTTTTCTATGTTATTTATACTGTGTTTAGATTAAAATTAATTTTGGTTAACAAACATTAGACAATTTGACATTTTTACTTTACAGATTTTAGTGCTACAATGATGAAAGGCTGAAATTCCTAAATTCTGAGATGTGTATAACATTTCACATATATTGTTTCTATGTTATTTATACTATGTTATTTATACCAAAATCAATTTTTAAATTGATTTTGGTTAACCAACATTCTTAAAATCCAGGGCATCGCCGGGTACTTCAGCTAGTATGTATTATATATATATATATATATATATATATATATATATATATATATATATATATATATATATATATATATATATATATACAGTTGGTTCTCTGTTTAACGACTTTCAAGGGACCGTGAAAAATCGTCCTTAAGTAGAGATCGTCCTTAAACAGAATTTGTGAAAAAATAACATTTCCCTTCACACTTTACAGGCTTAGGACTGTCAATATATTTCTTAATATATTGGCGTGTTTAAAAATGTTATTTTTATTATCATCATTATTTTATTCACAAAAAGTTATTTTAAATTACATTGAAAAAAAAGAGTAGAAACAATACAATAAATTATGTTTTAAAAAATTCAAAAAGTGTTGATTGCTTCATTCGCCTTGTTTTCGTTATTCTCTTTTCCAAATTTTCTAAAATGTTAAATGAGTCACCTTCCATTTTCGATGTAATATAGCGTCGGAGAACATCTAGAGCAGAAATTGCATCTGTGTAAGACGGTGGCAGTGTCTCGTTTTCCGTGTCTTCAACTTCACCTTCTTCGTCTGACACTGTGTTTTCGTTTACAATATCTTCATAAATTTGTTCTACATTTCTGAAATCTGTTGTTAAAACATATTTATCACAATTGTAAAAATCTTGAATTGAAACATCCTCATCTTCAACAAGACTTCTCCATTCTTCAGGGGTAATGTCATCTTCGTTGATTTCTACATCCGTACTTTGCAGTTCCACTACAAGTTCTTTGTGAATTCCAGCAACGCGAAAGCAGTTTTTTATTGTGGATGAAGAAACTTCTTTCCATGCTGATGTTATCATGTGCATTGCTTCCAAGATTGTAAATTTTCTAATTTTTATACTGTGAGCCGAATTGTTTATTAATTTCCTAATTAAAGACTTTCTGTAGTATGCTTTCACACTGCGAATGATACCCAGGTCTAATGGCTGCAACTTGCTAGTGCAATTAGCTGGTAAAAAATGGATTTTCAAATTTGTAACTCCAGGGATATTTGGAGTATGTGCAGTGCATCGGTCGATTAAAAGTAAAACTTTTCTCTTTTCTCGAAGCATTTTTGCATCAAATTTTCTAATCCAGTCAATAAAAATGTGTGATGTTATCCACGCTTTATTGTTATTATGGTACTCACAAGGTTTCCTGGTGATATTCTTAAAACACCTTGGTTGCTTTGATTTGCCTATAACTAGTGGTGGAAATTTCTCAGATCCATCCGAATTAGTGCACAGTAAAACAGTCAATCGTTCCTTACTGTGTTTTCCACCAAAACACTTTTCGCCCATATACGTTAAGGTTTTATTAGGCACCATATTGTAGAATAGGCCCGTCTCATCTGTATTGAATATGTTCTTCTCATCATATCCATCTAATATCCCCTTCAGCACTATTTTCCATTCATCCACTATTTTTTCATCTACGGAGCCACTTTCGCCAGATATGCTTTTAAATACAAGCCCGTATCTTTCATTGAACTTTGTTAGCCAACCAGCCAAAGCCTGAAAATTTTGCAATCCAAACTTTTATGCCAGAATAATAGCATTTTCTTTAAATATCACTCCGGAAATTGGAATGTTAGATGCTCTTGCTTAATGAAACCATTGCAGGACTGCCTTCTCAAACTCTTCTGATCGGCCACATTGAATTTTCTGCCGTTTGGATTTGGATCCCAAACCAAATTTTTGTGCTGCTTCAAGAATTTTCTCTTTGTTTGCTAAAATGCCTTTGAGAGTAGACTCCGGTAGCTGAAATTGTCTTGCGAATTGGACTTTTGTTATTCCAACACTTTCTTCCCAGTTTTCAATAATTTTCACTTTTTCGTGTAGCGTAAGATGCTTTCGCTTTGATGCCATTTTGCTCTGCTCACCTCGTATTCTTACTGGAATGAGCTCCTACACACAACCATGAATTCTCTAAACACGAACACGTGCTTCCCAGAAGGAGTGAGAGAGGGGTGCTTTTGGACAGTTCGTAAATCACATGACAACATGGTAGGTACAATAGAGTGATTCCACACCCGCACTAAGAAATTCGATCCACCAGGGAAGAATGTTCGATCTTCCGAGAAACAGTAATCCCCTCCCCCCTCCACTGCAACAAGTCTATGATTGCAACAAACATAAAGGAAATTCCGGGTCTGTTATTGAAACCAAACTCCCCCACAGAAAGTAACTCTCCTCTCGATAAAATGTTGAAGAAAAAATTTATCATGTAAGAAAAAATCGTCGTTAAATAGAAACAAAATCGTCTTAAAATAGAATTTTTTTACGTCGGAGGGACCGGGACCGGGAAATATCGTCTTTAAATAGAGATCGTCGTTAAATAGAGCGTCGTTAAACAGAGAACCAACTGTGTATATATATATATATAAAACAGCTCCGTAACTGACTGACTCACTGACTGACTGATTGACTGACTGACATACAACGCACAGACCAAACAGCTGGACCTCAAGGGCTGAAATTTTTCATGGCGATTCTTTGTATCGTGTAGGGGTGCTCTAAGAAGGATTTTTGAAAAATTCTTCTTAGATTTTTTAAAATTAAATTTTTAAGCTGTTTTAGTAACTTTTTTTAAGTTTGCATTTAAAACAATTCTTTGAGGGTTATAAAATTTATATCACGAGAAGGATCATAAAAATTCATTTAAAATGAAATATTTTTAGAATCTTTATCTCCATTTTCTGATTTTTGGTGAATTTTTAAAGATTAATTTTTAGAATTTAATTTGTTAAATACTGATCTCGTGATTTCTTTTTCTGGTACTTTAAATAAATTTATCGTCACGTGCATATCAACTAAATAGACAAAAAATTTTTTTTCTTTTCTTGCTAATGCGGCAGACGATTGGACATTATCCAAAAAAATATTAAAATACAGTAAAAGATATGTTACTCAAACTGTACTATATTAACTGTACTATATTCTTTAGTATGTCCTATTAGATTTAATTTAAATATTTTCTTCTACATTATTTTGTCTATAAAAATATCCGTTACAATTTTTTTATAAATATATTTTTTCGTTTTGTTTTACATCAATCGCATACATTGATCGTTGTATTTATTGTAAATATATTTATACATATTTTTGACATTAATTGCATACATTGACCATTGTATTTAATTTGAATGTACTCCGTAGCGAAGTACGGGTTTTCAGCTAGTATATATATATATATATATATATATATATGTATATGTCAAGGATTTAGTGGGAAAAGAATGATTATTCTAAATTTAAAGGGGGCTTAGTAATTAATTTATTGTCGTGGCGTAATTCGCCACTATTCTCATATCTTGGTTCGAAATGCATCGAGAGAAATCGGGGAAATTCCCTTTGGATTGATTGACATCTGTGGTCCCGCCCATGGTCCATCTCCGGTGTATGCGTCACAGAGATCATGTGGGCATGCGCGGTGGCTTTGGATGGCAGAAAAACAATAGCGTTTAATCAGACGGCGGGAAATTCTTGATGGAGATAGTCACGCGTCGCGTGGGAGCTTAATGACTCTTGTATTGAATTTATCAGATTGAATCACGTAGCTTAAGATTTTGGAAATAAACGATGTTAGATATATTAATTGTAGTTCTTTGCCACCGGCCTTTTAACTCATTGACTGCTATAACTTTAATAATTAAGTAAAAATAGATTAATAAGGAGAAAAGTTTGGATGTAAGACGACGTACTGGAAAGGGTGTAAGTAGCGAGCTTGTCATATATATATATATATATATATATATATATATATATATATATATATATATATATATATATACACTGAAGTGCCACTGAATTACGGATACCTACCTAGTAACGAGTTGGGCCTCCTCTGGCCTTGATAACGGCTGCCACACGACGAGGCATAGATTCAACAAGTTTCTGGAAACGTTCCACGGAAATGGCTTGCCAAATATTGGCTAAAGCTGTCCATAATTCAGTAAGGTTCTTTGGTGCTGTGTGATGGCCTTTCACGCCTTGTTCCAAAACATCCCAAAGATGCTCAATAAGATTTAAGTCTGGGCTTCTACGTGGCCAATTCATGACAGAGAAGTCAGAGGAATGCTCATCCAACCAGCCAGTAGCCAACCGAGACTTGTGAGAGGTACAGTTGTCTTGCTGAAAAACTCCATTACCGTGCGGATAACAGATCAGCATAAACGGATGGAGGTGATCACCCAGCAACTCTACGTACCGAATTGCATTGAGGGAGGTTGGTACACGCACCAAAGATCCCAAACTGTGCCACGAAAAAACACCCCAGACCATGATTGAGCCACCATGCCCTTGTACGGTTCCAGCCAGGCATGCAGGATCCATGGCTTCATGAGCCTGACGCCATATTCTCAGCCTCCCGTCGGCGTTAAGTAGTCGAAATCGAGACTCATCACTCCATGCTACTCGTTTCCAGTCCTCTACACTCCAGTCTCTGTGCTCTCTTGCCCAGGCAAGACGTGCAGCCCGATGGCAAGTATAGAGCAATGGTACTCTCGTAGGTCGACGGCTCCCGAAACCCATACGGTGGTTGCACAGTCCGTTTACTGACTGTACGACTGGCACCGTCATTAAACTGGGTGGCAATTTGAGCTAATGTTTGGCTTCACTGGCTACGTACAATACGCCTGAACCGTCTCTCACCACGCACTGTCAAGGCTAATTGTCCTTTGCAGTTTGCCCGATCGCTAGTTTTTTTTCCCACCATCCATGCATTCTTGGTATACTCTTGACACTGTCGACCTTGAAAATCCTAGCTGTCTGACGATTTCGGAAATTGAATGGCGCATGCGTCGCGCACCTACGATTTGACCGCGATCGAAGGCGTCTAAATCAGGCAGTTTACACATACTGGCAATTCCAACTACTAATTCAGAACAACCACAGTACGCGTTATATATGCAGTTACCACAGCGCCCTCACTTGCGCATACATGATGCGCAGCGCTACACAATTTGCATAGGCTTTGCTATTCCTAATTCAATGGCACTTTAGTGTATATATATATATATATATATATATATATATATATATATATATATATATATATATATATATATATATATATATATACATACATACGAAGGAGATTAGCAACGATATGTAATCCTACGTTAATAACCCCTCGGTACTTTCGTTAGAAGAGAATACCCGAAATTTTTTTGAAAACTGCACTTGCAAAAATGTCTGTCTTATTTTTCGAAGGAATGTAACACCAAAACTGAAAAAATATACATTAACTATGCAAATTTTTACAAAATTGAGAAAATTGGGTCGAAATTTAGCAAATTTTTACAAAAATGGCTCTAGCTTTAAAAGATATATTATGCATATAACATTAACTTTTTTTTGTCATACATACGTAAGTACCTTCTAAGTGTAAGGAGCTAAAAGCTAATCGATATCTTAGATTCTAAAAAAAATACAGGTCATTATATGCAATTACATGTAAAATTTTAGTAAATTTTCATGAGATTTTTTATCAATGCAGCTATAAATCAACAAATAATATACCTAGAACTAAATCTGTAATTCATTAGATTATTAGTATTATGAAAAACTTACGTGAAAAATTTCATAGACATATCATGATTAGATTTTGAGTTATCTCAAGAGTCATTTCAATTTTTGATGAAAAATAAGTTCTTCAGAAAACACGATTAAAGTTTTCAACTTGTATTGAAATTCATAGCCGCTGCTAACCTTTAAATCGCTCTCATTTCATTTCTAGTTATCGTACCAAAAAAAAGAAAAGCAGATTTAGAAACATAAATTTACAATCTTTAAAAAAAGGGAATAAAAACAATTTCGGAATTTTCGTCAAAATCAATGTTTTAAATGTGGTCTGATACCTTTAATTTGGTAAATCAATTATTTCTCAAAAGGATTGTTGAGTATGGCTTTCCCAGTTTTTCGAAAATTCCTTATTTAAAAAGGAATAATTCAAGGCCAGCAAAAGAAAAAACAAATCGTAATCAATATTCCCATATGAAAGTATTTATTTTAGCTATATGCTGTTTTCGAAAGATGAGATTCACCTTCTGATTTAGTTATATGGTGTAGGTGTAAGAGCAAATATAAAACCTTATTATTTGGGAAATTTGTTATGGATGTTAAATGGTAGGAGTCAAGCAAGTGCTTTGACACCAAAATTTCAAAAGTTTCAAAAAGAGGACTTAACTGATTTGGCTTAATGGCTCATATAGTTCACCAGGCAGTTATCTTAACCTCGTGAAATATGCTACAAGAGGGGAGGAGAGGCCTTTTTTGGAATTATCATGATAGGCTGGCAGTTAAAGCAAACTGCCTGGTGAACTATATGAGCCAATCAGCCAAATCAGTTACGTCCTCTTTTTGAAATTTTTGAGATTTTGGTGTCAAAGCACTTGCTTGACTCCTACCATTTAACATTCATAAAGAATTTCCCAAATAATATGGATTAACATCACAAAATGACAAAAATGTTTTTGGCCGTCGAATAATAAGTAACTTTTTTTCAGAAGCCAAGTTAAGTCCATACTCTAATGTAAATCGTTGCAATAATGCAGTTCAAACGCAGATGCAAGTAATTGATGATAACGGTCAATTGTTTAGTGTTGATTCATCTAAAAAAAAGTAAAATAAATGAGTCAGTGACAGTGTAACTGTCGCAGAAGTAAGTACTTGGGAATTGTTAAACAATTATTGAATTTTTTTTTTTCTGTAGTAAAAAAAATTTTTGAAGACTGAATTGGATGTTATTATTTTTTATCTTTTGCTGAATCGATGAATTCCCTTAGTCACGCAAAAACTGCAATAATAATAACGATTCTCCAAGGATATTCTCTATCTTATAGATTTTATATACCATCAGATAAAAGCTACATCTGCAATGATACATTCTACAATGTTTGTTTAAATTTATATTTTTAGAGGAATTTAAAAAAAAAACAATCTATATTATTTTATTCCTTTTATCCACTTTTTGATGTATGGACCGATTTGGCAAGTGAGCGGCTCATATTTAAGTGTTAAATTGCTGCAAGTGTACTTAAAGGAAACTCTGCTGTAGAGTACGAAGAATTTCCTAAAATCGAAACTTGATTTCTTTTCGAGTATTTTCTGTGAAGGCTTTTTTGAATGAATGTCTTGTTGCCTTACTCGAAATGGAAAATAAACTGTAGGGGGATAAAATTTTCTGATGTTTTCTATTTAGAACATTTTCCCCTGTTCCTCACTCAAGTCTTCGCTGCTTGGGATATTGCTTAGAAAGCAATATACCGGGTGATCCAAAAGTCAGGACGAACTTTAAAAATTAATATTTCGAAAACGAATAAAGAAAAAAAGATGCGGTTTGCACCAGACGAATGGAAAAGAAGCCGGGTTTTGTGTGGCAACGAATAAAATAGTTCTGTTGGCGACCAACAGATGGCACTATGGTTTTTTATTTCACCAAAAGATGATTTACAAATGAAAAAATGTTTACAAGTTACAAGTCAGCTTAATTACAGTTAATTGCAGTAAATGTTCAATGTGCTGTCCATCATTCAGAAGTACCGCTGTGAGACGAGCACCACACCGTTCACAGCATTGAGTAGCATTTCTTGCATTATGGCAGACACATTTTGGCGGATGGCATCTTTCAGTGCTGCTAGTGATGCCGGTTGGTCGCGGTACATTTTTGACTTCAAGAATCCCCACAGCCAAAAGTCACAGGGTGTCAGATCAGGAGATCTTGGAGGCCATGTGTGATTAAGCATCGACTGATAATGCGATCCTCCCCAAATGTTGAGAGTAGCAGGCGTTGCACAGGCAGAGCAACATGAGGTGGTGCTCCATCTTGCATAAAGGTGACTGTTTGGAGTGCCTGTCGCGCTTGCAGTTCAGGAATAATGTTGTTCTGTAACAGTGCTGCATATCGCTGACCAGTGACAGAAACTGTTTTAAAACCCGTCTTTGTGACTTCCTCGAAAAAAAATGGACCAATTATGAAATCAGCAGTGAAGCCACACCAGACTGTCACTTTAGGCTGTTGCAAGGGTACCTCAACAAATGCATGTGGATTTTCTGTGGTCCGCACTCGACCATTGTGGGTGTTAACCTTCCAGAGAGTGTGAAATGCGCTTCATCTGTCCAAAGCACAGTGTGAAGCCAGTCGTGCTGCTCTTCCATCTTATTGAATACCAAATTCGCAAAATCTTGGCGAGAGTCGAAGTCAAGAGGTTTCAGTTCTTGGTTATGTTGCAACTTGTAGAAATACCGTTTCAAGGTTATTCGCAGTGCTCTCCAGACACTTACGTACGACACTCCTGTCTGCCTCGAAACTTCTCCAGCACTGCACTCCCCATGTGCAGAAACCGCCGACATGGATTGCACCGTCTGCTCCACTGTCGTGGCAACAGCAGCGCCTGCTGAGGCGCGTCCACTTCTTGGACATGACGCCAAAGAACCTGTAGCTTCAAATTTCTTCATCATTTTGTTCAATGCAGAAGATGTTATTGGTCCTTTGCTATCTCGCATACCCTTCATGTGGCGATATGCTCGCAATGCCGAAGTTTCACTTTCCGAATTCTTATAATACAGTTTAACTAAGAGGGCTTGCTCAACTATGGACAGCATTTCGATGCATATAAGCTTCGACTACCATTACCTGCTGCAGTTGCTCCTTTTTATATCGTTTGTTGCTTTCCATAATCCTATATCAGAAATCCGACAGCGCCATCTGTTGGTCGCCAACAGAACTATTTTTTTTCGTTGCCACACAAAACCCGGCTTCTTTTCCATCCGTTTGGTGCAAACCGCATCTTTTTTTTTAAAATTCGTTTTCGAATTATTTATTTTTAAAGTTCGTCCTGACTTTTGGATCACCCGGTATTTAGTCATCTGGTTTGTTAATTAGTTCAAGTTCTACAAGTTTGATTCAACTAATTCACTTGTTTCTTTACTTCTGCCAGACATACACAGCCCGCGAAAAGCAGACATGACTCAGACGTTACATCAGCAATGAAATTTTATTCATTGCTGATGTAACGTCTTGGATTCCCCTTTCCTGAGAAGAGACCACCCCGAACCGCAGATTCTCGTTTTCCGGGAAAACCTAGTCTGAGGAGCTGAGGAGGCCACACTTCATTACCAGGAAAACACAAGCCTCAGGACCACTGCTGTGTAAATCAGCTTTCCTGTATCTAGCTGAGACCCACTGACGCCTCAGAACAGAGAGGGGGAAAAGACCCCTGCCAAGCATCTCTATCTAGTTTCTTTACTTCTGCCAGACATACGGCCCGTGAAAAGTGAACATGACCGTGAAACATGACTCAGACGTTACACCAGCAATGGAATTTTATTCATTGCTGATGTAACGTCTTGGATTCCCCTTTCCTGAGGAGAGACCATCCCGAACCGCAGATTCTCCTTTTCCGGGAAAACCTAGTCTGAGGAGCTGAGGAGGACACACTTCATTACCAGGAAAACACTAGCCCCTGGACTACTGCTGTGTAAATCAGCTTTCCTGTATCTAGCTGAGACCCACTGACGCCTCAGAACAGAGAGGGGGAAAAGACCCCTGCCAAGCATCTCTGTCTAGTTTCTTTACTTCTGCCAGACATACGGCCCGTGAAAAGTGAACATGACCGTGAAACATGACTCAGACGTTACACCAGCAATGGAATTTTATTCATTGCTGATGTAACGTCTTGGATTCCCCTTTCCTGAGGAGAGACCATCCCGAACCGCAGATTCTCCTTTTCCGGGAAAACTTAGTCTGAGGAGCTGAGGAGGACACACTTCATTACCAGGAAAACACTAGCCCCTGGACTATTGCTGTGTAAATCAGCTTTCCTGTATCTAGCTGAGACCCACTGACACCTCAGAACAGAGAGGGGGAAAAGACCCCTGCCAAGCATCTCTGTCTATCGAGACGAAGGTTACAAAGAGGGAGACTGGCTGGTGTTGACCACCGGGTAGCCGAGGAAACACCGAGACAGACTAGCGCTCGGACGGGAAAGGATGCACGGAGATCAAGAAAACCCCGTGTGAAACTGAAGTGTTGACCTCTCGAATGACTGACGTCTGTTGTTCTATCTACTCAAATTTCGATATCTAAAATAGTTCATGGGAGAGTTTCGAAAGATGAGCCTTTTGTAATCCTTTTAATACACTTTATTTCACACGTAGACGGACGCACATGAATCACAAACAAAATATGTATATATACTCAAATCAGAAGGTGGGGCGATCGTAAATCTCAAACCGAGACACACGTCTGCACATTGTGGCTCTCGGCGCTGAACTGTCCTTGTCTCGAAGCCAAAAATCGGCGTTGCCACTCTACTCAACTAAACTGCAGATCTCGTGCCGGCGACATCTGTAGCCCGAGAAAGCATGGGAAACTCCCAACAAACCAGCATATATGTAGGAGTGCCTGACAAAAGGATAGAAGAGAGAGAGAGAGGGCCAGCAGCCAGAATAGACGAGATCAGAGAAGGATTGGGGCGAAGCCTTCCCTGGAGCTGATCGGTGCTGGTCAATGTTTCGGTTAAAGACTGAAAAGAGTCTTGGTGAATATTGAGAGTAATCTCTCGGATGCATACTAAGAATAGTCTTTATGTAATTGTATATATTGTACAAACTTATTAATACAGCTGTATATATAAAATTCTGTCTCTCGTGTGTTTATTGGCCACTACGAGGGTGTTGCACTGACTTCGATATTAAAGTGATTACCAGTAATGCCAAACTCTGCGATACATCGGTGATTATTATTAACTTAAAGCTATAGCAATTAACAAGAACTTTCTTGTTTTTTCCCCCTCCAGAATTAAGATGCTCTCTAGTCTGTTCTATGAGCTCCATAACAACACTTAAAGTGATATATGACTCCCTGATTTACATCTGCCCATTAAGAGCTGCGACTCACAGGAAATTAATTATAATCCTTTAATGCTTAGTTGAAACTGGAAAATAAAAAGAGCTCGGTTCGTTTCTCAGCTCTCGTAAAAGTGAGTATGCTTTTTATTTTTTTCTCCGCACTGTCACTGATATGCAGCATTTCCCCACACTTTTCAACGTTTATTCTAACAAAGTTTTTTTTTTCTCCCGTCTGTCAAACGAGAAAGCATGCTGAGTGTTCCGTAAAATTTCTGGCTATTTCGTCTTAATCTTAATTTTCCGAAGATTGCAAGTGTTCCTAGCCAAAATATTTAGTTTTGTCTGCACTGGCCTTATCAGTTTCTAGCAGTAGAAAGACGTGGTTTCAGTACAGTTTGTTAAAATAAAAAGTTCGGCCTTGTCAAAGATTTGTGAGATTATGATCACCTTCATAAAGTTGGAAGAAATATACTATCAACATAATTATTTTAAAAAATGAAGTTTGATCTTGCCGAATATTTTGTTGGCATTATTACCAGATCCAAGTAATGCAAACAATGACATCGTCTGTATGACTGAATCAATTCCATATTTAGTCTTGGCAGAACTTGAATTGGCCCTATCAACTTATCTTAGTAGAAAGAGATATTTCCTGTCTAATTAGCTGAAATAAAAAGTTTGATATTTCGGAAACATTTTCTTCCATTATTATCAACTTCATTTGGTTGAAAGGGATATTTTTAATATGAATTTGCGAAATAAAAAGTTTGGTCTCGCCATAACTTTTACTATGGCACTGTTATTAACTTTCAGTGATAATAACAATGAACATCATAATGACTCTCACTAATTATGCATTTGGTCCTGCCGAATCTTTAATATCAACCACGCGTATTTGAAATATTAATTTTCAGGAAGATTCTCAGTAACAAAAATAAACGAAAGAGCTTTTGGATAAACATTTAAGGCTGCTGTTTACTAACCCTATTGGATTCGCTCATCTCAATGTTGACCTATGGAGAAAATGTGTCCAAGGATTGCCGACTCGGACTGAAAGATTTTTTAAAAAATTGTACTCCGTAATAGAAATAAATTTTTCTCCTTGGGGCATATTTCGTTTTAAAAAAATACAAATATTTTAAAATTGTTAATTATTCCCTGAAAAAATCTGATACAGTGTGTTTTAAATGCTCATAAATTCCTTTGGTGGACGAAATTTTGAAAATGTATCCTGTGCAAGGTGCATAAAAGTTCAGGTTATCTGAAAATACCATTTTTATTGGATAATCAGCATTTATGCAGCTGTCAACAGTAGACACATTTTCTCCATAGGTTAACATTGAGGTGAGCAAATCCAATAGGGTTAGTCCACAGCAGCCGTAACAATTCTTTCTCCCCTGAGACGGTAGGAGTTTTGATGGGTTAAACAACATTTTTAAACAAGTAAAAAAAGTCTACAGTCGTTTTCCTATCACAGTATTCCAATACGGAAGGGCTAATTTTGAGATGGGGAAAATTAATTTAAAATTAATTAATTAATTAATTAAAAATTGAAAATTAAATTAATCTGGGCAATTTTCTATATTGCCCAGACAGGTATTGAAGCCCCAAACCTCGTCAATAAAACTCTTCCCAACATCTCAAAATTAGCCCTTCCGTATTGGAATACTGTGATAGGAAAACGACTGTAGACTTTTTTTACTTGTTTAAAAATGTTGTTGGAATTTAGTGTGATATCACTTCAAAAGTGACTTGTCCTAGAAAACCCGCATCCATGCTTTTCCTTAGTAGTTTGTTTGCTATCCATTCTCCAGATACGGACTCTGATCAATGGCGCTGACAGAAGGGGATTGAGGGTCATAACCCCTTCCAGGAGCTAAAAAATCGATATGGAAACAGTAATTCCTGTATTTTTCTTTATACCTTCCACGAACAGAAATTCCTTTCTAGCAAGGGAATTTACGTGCCCTATATTTTTCTCAGAACCCTCTAACCCCCAATACATACACACCAGACCCAAACAGGAGTTCCTTTTTGGAAGTGGAATCTACTGAATCCACATCGCCTTTGAAATTGTATTTTATGTCCTTGGCTACCAGGGGGGTGAGAGTCGTAATTAGCCTCAGATTAAAAAATCTGTATGATTATAGCTGTACTAGTATTTTTCTAGATGAATAATCCTCCAACGTTCTCAAACAGGATTCCCTCCTTAGAAACGGATTCTGCTTGAGCCACACAGCCCACGGAACAGTCTTTTAAGTAAATACCTACCAAGAGTAATTAGGAGCTATAACCCTTTTCAGCAACTAAAGAAAATCATTATATTTTCTTAATTGATACTCTCCCACTTTCAGCCCTTATTAAAATTTCCCTTTAGAAATGGTTCCTGTTTGCTTCATGCTGCCGTTGATGCTGTATTTCAGTGCATAATTACAATAAGAAGGGTTTAAGGGTCATATTCCCTCCCGGTAGCTAAAAAATTGATATTAATATAGCAATACCCTTATTTATCTCCAGCCCTTATTAAAATTTCCCATTAGAAATGGTTTCTGTTTGCTCCATGCTGCCCTTGATGTTGTATTTCAGTGCATAATTAATAAGAAGGGTTTAAGGGTCATATTCCCTCCCGGGAGCTAAAAAAATTGATATTAATATATCAACATCCTTGTTTTCCCCCAGCCCTTATTAAAATGTCCCATTAGAAATGGTTTCTGTTTGCTCCATGCTGCCCTTGATGTTGTGTTTCAGTGCATAATTAATAAGACGGGTTTAAGGGTCATATCTCTGCCTGGATCTAAAAAAATGATATAACAATATCCTTATTTCCCGCCAGCCCTTATCAAAATCAATTACCCTCAACTGTTATTAAATTTCCCATTAGAAATGGTTTCTGTTTGCCCCGTGCTGCCCTTGATGTTGTATTTCGGTGCAGAATTACACAGAGAAAAAAAATTCGGTCAGTCGCCGGAACAAGTGGGTTCTGCAACCCACTTCGCGTAGGTTATTGTGAGAGGTGAGTTAAACAAACCACTACCCATGATTTTGAACGCGGATCAAAGTGAGTTAAAATACTACCGAGTTATCGCAACTGTGTTATCGAAGCAAGTGTGTTAAATAACTTATGTTATGTGTGTTTACTCAGCTGAAAAACCAACTTTAAGTATTAGACCGTAAATGTCACAAAACGCTGAAATGAAGTATTCGGGATGAAAATTTTCGAATGTACTTAAATTTTTATCCATCAGTTTTTATAAGGAATTTAATTTTTGGAATACAATGTCTACTTTTTTAGACGAGATTAACAAAAATTCTTTTCTATTATTCCAAATCAATTTTTTGTTTATATTTATATTTTACATATTGACTATTGTTCTCAACTTAGAAATTATTTCCTTTATGTAGAAATGTTTTCCTTTAAAGGAGTATCTTTTAAATCCAAGTTATTGAAAAATTTTGTAGAATTTTTTTCATAAAGTAATAAATGTACAAAGCAACTATTAGTTTCAGATAAATTATTTAACAAAATTAACATTCTTTTACGAAAAGAAACTGAAGTTCTTATGCGAATGTTGTTAATATTTTACGCCTTGATCTGCAAGGCAGACGCTTATAGTTCGATAATAAAAGGCTGGGATTCGCAGGTTTGCGTTTTCATACTTTTCTCCTTAATTTTCGAAGGGTTAGCTTAATAGCTTACTAATGATTCGCACGCTTCATAAGGAATACTTGTGACAATATTTTTAAAAAATTAATAAATAAAAGAAAGAAGTCCTAATTATGGGACATCGCTAATAAAAAATCGCGTAAAATTGATCGGTATAGAATAAACCTCCATCGCACAGCTACCAAAAAGTTATGTTTTATACACCCTTACACACACATATATCGGATACATTATATACGTATATATAACACAAACAAAGATTATGATTATTTTCATTTTACAGACTTTGCGACACTGAAGCTGCTTATGGAAAAAAAAATTTACACTTGTAACTGTAAACTATATTCTTCTCCAATATGTTTTTTTTTTCAAACCTTATTTTATTATAATTTTCCGGGCCAAAATCTAGCCACTAATAGCATCTTACATTCACAGAGCATTGACGTTTATGATTAACAATAGTTTAAAATGTATATCTCGATTCATAACTTTTAAAATATGAAATTTGTTATTCTGAAAACGACTATTTTAACAGGTATAAAGAATTGCAATTAGCAAATAGAGGTAATGTTTTCAGTTTGAATTCCATCGTCCAAGTTTCCCGAGGAAAACTTGTTTTCACATGTGTTCGCCAGAGACAGGAAATAGTCTTTGTCCGAACGCTATTTATTCCCTCGTTCTTCAAACAAAACGGTGAACGGTGGGTCTCCGCCATATATTGTCTAGTACGTTCCCGTAAGCATGGCGGGAATCTTTTAAGGAAAGACATCTCAAATAAGGTGTCCCAGGTGTTCTAAGATGTACTATTAAGTACATCATAGAACGATTAGTAAGATGGTAGTAAGATGTGCCCGACCACCGACTACATATGTATATTTATGGGTGGGAAGGGTGTTAAAGTTTTGAGGGCAGTGTCAGCTCATCGTACTACAGTACCCGACTGCTTCACATTGAAAATAGTTGGCAGTGGATTGCGGCTTCAAAATCATCCCTTTTCTGAGCTAAGGTGAGTGCGATTTATTTAATGCTTTTGTTATTGAATCTTGTTCTATGTCAATGAATGTAAACCTTATCTATTTTACTATTTAAAATTTATCAGTAATATGCAATAGTGAGGAGGAAAAAAAAACTTGTTTTCATACATACTGTATGTGTAAATTTATAAAATTAGTCTGTTTTGTCTGTTTAAAAAAAATATTGTAGCTAATCATAAGATTCCAAGTATTAAAGACCAATGCCCCTAAGACCTAAAAATTTAAAAGGTCAGTGCTTTCCCTGATATAGATTTACATTTATTTTTATTGGGCTGAAATCTATATTCTGTTGTCTGATTTTACATATTCTGTTTCTATATTGTTAATTTAGGTATTAAATTAACTAAGCATGCTATGAAATAGGATCTTGGGATTTACTTTATTATTGAACTTAAACTATTATTAAAAAAAGTGACAGCGTATTTAATTTTTTATGCTAAATTTTTATTCAAATAAGTTTAAAAATGTAATTTCCAGTAATTTTTGTCTTTCTATTTATCATTATTTATATATATATACATATATATCCTTCTATCCATCTATCTCTCTCTATCACATATATAGATACATATATATATAGGAAGGGAATTTGGCAATATATAATAATGAATTAATGCTCAGTTTTTGTATTCAACTGATGAAAAATTCATATTCTGATCTAAATTTTATATTATAAGTATATAAAAATTATAGTTAAAATTTTCTTCTAATGTAACTATTTCAAAAGGATTTATCAGTAATTTTATCATTAATCTGGGAATGCTGAAAATAAAACAATACAGGATACTGTGTTTCAGGCATACATAAAGTTTTATTTTTTTAAATACAAAATGAGAGGTTCTCCCTCTCTTCAGTTCTTTTTATTTTAGATGAAATGTAAAAAGGAAGCATATATGTTTTTCTTTTTTTAAAAAAATTTCAAGTGCTGTAATTAGTTACGTACATAGTTTTTGTTAAAAACCAAACTGAATTTCATGTGTTAAAACCTGATATTTTGTTTCCATTTGTTAATTTTTGTTGTTTATATAACTTTCCTTAAGTATTTTAATAATTAAAAGTCCCTTAATAATTTTTTCTGTGGTAAAAACTGAAAGTATAGTTCAGTTTTATGTTTGCACAAATACTGCCTAATGTCTATTATGCACTTGATGTCTTACTCGTATAATGATAGAATTCTACCTTCATATTTAAAATCTTTGTATATTACATATTTTGTTCACCTCTCATGCAGGACTTATTTATTCATATTATTAAAAAGTAACCCCTATCTCTACTCTGTGGCTAGTTTTACCCCTAATAAACCAAAGTACGGTCGTCTATATGGATTGGTAAAGACATTGCAAGTAATAAATTTTGAAAAGTTATTTTTTTATTACAAAAAAATATTGTTTTTGATTCTGTTGAAAAATTTTATGTCTATTGATGAGCATGTTGAGGATAATTTAATTATTAGACTGAATTCTTAGGTTTTTTTTTACTTTCTATCAAAACAAAAGTTAATTGTGTTCTTTTAAAAATAAAGTAATTAAAATTATTGAAAACCAAAATAATATTTTAGCTTAAATGTATTTCTTCTTAATTTTGAGGGAAATAAGTATTGTGGTTTTAAAATAAATGTCTGTTAAAGAGGTTAAGCAATTTATGAATTTTAATTTCGAAATATATATGGCACACCTTTTGTATTTTTGTAAGTTTGGCTGTATTTTAAAGACAGTGGGGAGAAATATAGATGAGTTTATTAATGGTCTGAAAAAGAATGGATCTGCATTCTCAAAAGAATCTAAAAATATAAATCTTGCCATAAGTTATTTAGGATTATTGACCATTGGAATTAATGTGTTAAGACAAAGTCCTTTTTTTTTTCCTTTTTGAAAAAAATATCAATACAGGTTAAGAATAACATGTCTATATAATTTTTACTGCAGACAGTTGAATATTTGTTAAAACCTTGAAGCAAAATTGCTTTTAACTTTTCCCAAGCAAGTTTGTATATGTAAATGTATTATGCTTTTTAACATCCTTTTTTAAACAATTTAAAAAAACTTTATATAAGAGTTATATAGATGAAAATATGTATAAAATGTTGCTACACAGTTCTTATTTTTATGATTAATTAATTTTTTTTCTATTTAGCTATTTTGTCTAGAATCAATTAGTGTAGGAAAACAATTTCTTCATAACATCTGCACTTCATTAAGTTTTGTTCTCTATTTTTAGATATTAGGAGCTCTTTAAGACCTGCCTGGCTTTTCATATTCCACCAGATCCCAAAACTATCAACTCAAGAGGAACTTGAAATGGTAACAATATGGATTTATTACAAAATTGTACTTTGCTGTATTTGAAACATACGTTACACTATATGAATTTTGCACCTGTATCTAATTCATGCATTAAAATAAATTTATCTTCAACATCATGAATTATAAAATTTTGGTTATGCGCATTTTGAAATTAATGTATTAGTAGTACCTGTATGAGATTCATCCTTAAAATAATAATAATAGTAATAATGCACACATTAGGATTTATACTTTGGAGGGCAGTGGCGCACCCAGGATTTTTTCTTGGGGGGGGCCGAGATGAATGGATAAAAATATTTATAATGCATTGGGGGGGGGGGGGCCGAGATGAACGAATAAAAATATTTATAATGCAAAATCTATATTTCTACTTCTTTGGGGGGGGCCAGGGCCCCCTGGGCCCCCCCTGGGTGCGCCACTGTTGGAGGGACTGGTCTCTTAATCTAGCAGTTACTTTACTGAAACATGGAGGATCAGTTCTCTATGCTGCAACTGCAGTTAAAATTTTGTTATGGACTGGTAATGACAGATATATCCACTCATTCTCACGAACCTTTTTAGCTTAAAATGGAAAAATTTGTTCGCTCCTGTGTGTCATTTCTTGCTAGCTGTTTTCATAATTTAAAATTTCAAAATTTAAAATCCTAATGTCAAGATCTGACAAACATTGCAATAAAAATTGAGCAAAAAAGTGTCCATTAATGTAGAAGCTGTCACTGGGCACTTTAAAAGTTTAACTACGTGAAAATTAAAATCAACTTTGATACTGAAATGCATAACATTTATGAAGTTTATTTTATATTTCAGATGAATACTGCAGCCGAAAAAAAGCTTGACTATCTGAACTGAAGATTTTGATTGAAAATAATAAATTTTTATAAAATTTTTATAAAATTATACGAAAATATGTACATATATATGTAAATAAAGTTTCTCTGTATTTGTAATTCTGTTTGCTGGGATTTTTTTTATTTAAATGTGAGTTTATTTTCTTTCTCATTAAAGTGTGCATTTGAAACCATAAGATTTAGCAGGAAGGATGAATGCAATTTACATGAGTTATTTCATTTTTATGCAGAAAAATATATTTATAGTAAATATCTATTAGCACATTATAAAATTTTCAGAGCCTGGAGCTATTTTTGTTTAGAGCAACTAGGTAAGTATATTAACACATTATGAAGTTTATAAAGCATGTAAGTATAAATGGGTGATTTATCGAATAGAGCTAGTTTATACTTGTGAAAAATTTGTCTTAGAAAATAATTATCTATATTTCTTGAAATCTTTGTTGTTGCAGTTTGAGATATTGTAATTGTCTCTGAACTAGTTGTTTGGGATCATGGTATCTCTACCAATTAGAAATATATATTACTGAACTCAAAGTAATTAATTTTCTGCTTCATTTAATAAAATGTTAATATCTCTCCTATGTTAAAGGTAAGATCTGAAAATTCCTTGATCAAATATTTGTACCTCAGTTTAATCAAACTAAAAGTTGTAAAGAAAGCTTTTTTCCCAACGAAATTTTAAGGTTTTATACATTATAATATTCATAAGTTTCCTGTAAATTTTATTTCACTGGTATATAGAAGCACCACCACTAAATCTAATCATAAAATTCAGTTAAAAGTTTTCTTTTTTTAATTTGGGTTTTTTTTTGTTCCTCTCTGTTACCCCGTGACGGAAACTGATTTAAAAAAAAAATGGATGCTTGATTAACATTTTAAATTTCTGATATCCTTACAATTTTTAGACAGCCTTTCATCACTTATGATATAAGTTTGCAAGATTTTACAACAGATATTTAGCTTTGTTTTTATGAGACTTTGAAAAAACATCCTTAAATTTAACATCAATTAAATTCCAAATATAGGTGTATAGCGCAGGGTGATTTTTCTTTTCACGAGAAAGAATATGAGGGAATTGAGATAATAAATACATAAACAATGAATAATGAATTACGGGGGAAATAGGCAACCTTTCAAATAATATAGCTTAAACTCATTTACTTAAAAGAATTCATTAGACATGGGTTTTATAACCCGAAATAAACTGAGATATTTAATTCGAAATAAGAGTTCGTCTGCTCATGTTGGTGTGATTTTCGACACACTTTAAAGTGAGTTGTATAACCCATTTTAATGAGTTGGTGGTGGGTAAATTAACCCGCTTGGGATCTGGGTTCTAGAACCCACTTTCCCACATGGGTTGTACGACTCACCAAAAGCGAGTTCCCCTATGCAGTGGATTTGAACTCGGAGAAGTGGGTTCACCGAACGACTTTTTTTTCTCCGTGTAATAAGAAGGGTTTAAGGGTCATATTCCCTCCCGAGAGCTAAAAAATTGATATAAATAGAGCAATACCCTTATTTCCACTCAGCCCTTATCAAAATCAATTACTCTCATCCCTTATTAAAATTTCCCTTTAGAAATGGTTTCTGTTTGCTTCATGCTGCCCTTGATGCTGTATTTCAGTGCATAATTACAATAAGAAAGGTTTAAGGGTCATATTCCCTCCCGGTAGCTAAAAAATTGATATTAATATAGCAATACCCTTATTTATCTCCAGCCCTTATAAAAATTTTCCATTAGAAATGATTTCTGTTTGCTCCATGCTGCCCTTGATGTTGTATTTCAGTACATAACTAATAAGAAGGGTTTAAGGGTCATATCTCTCCCGGGAGCTAAAAAATTGATATTGATATAACAATATCCCTATTTCCCCCCTGCCCTTATCAAAATCAATTACCCTCAGCCCTTATTAAAATTTCCCATTAGAAATGGTTTCTGTTTGTTCCATGCTGTCCTTAATGTTGTATTTCGGTGCATAACTAATAAGAAGGGTTTAAGGGTCATATTCCCTACCGGGAGCTAAAAAATTGATATTTATATAGCAATACCCTTATTTCCCCCAGCCCTTATCAAGATCAATTACCCTCAGCCCTTATTAAAAATTCCCATTAGAAATGGTTTCTGTTTGCTCCATGCTGTCCTTAATGTTGTATTTCGGTGCATAACTAATAAGAAGGGTTAAAGGATCATATTCCCTCCCGAGAGCTAAAAAATTGATATTGATATAGCAATACCCCCCATCAAACTAACATAAGTATTCACTCTAGATACGGATTTTATTTACGCCACGGTGTGCTTGGAATTTTCTTTTAAGCATATAATTACTCGTTTGTAAAAGTATTCGGAACTTTAATCAGTTACGCATTTCTTGATCGTGTTAATTCTTTGCTGTTGATCTGGTCCCTAGAAAACAAATTCTTCTGTCTCCCCTTGAATTGCGCACTTACTGGTTTTTAAAATTTTTCTTTTGAGAAATGATGTAGCCGATTGTCATCACACCCTTACCCTCGGCATTTCTTTGTCATTCATTCGGTCTCCATAAAACAGTCTGCAGAAACCCACTTCAAAAGCATGTGTGTACATTTATTTGCAGGTGGCTAGTACTTAAGAGTAAAAACTCGTTTTTGCATTGATTTTTCTTCTCCGTTTCACAGTCTGGGCTTGAAATCCTATCTCAACCATCGTGACATTTTCTTTCGGGATCAGAATGGAGGCAAAAGATGAAAGGGGAGCCGCCTTGTCATTTGGAACAATAAGCCCTCTTACAACACTTGGCGGAAATGAAGAACGAGTAATAAAAACCTACTGAATCAGACACACAAAAAACCCAGCATATGTATAAGGATAAAAAATTTCTCAAGAACAATGGCCATTCACGATCCTGGTGAGTGCAGAAAAGCCAAAACGTTTATGAAAATTTAAATAAAATAAAATTGACCTTAGAGTAAATGTTACGATTTTAATGCGTTTGGAAACTGACTTTGAACGGCAAACTGTCTTTGAACGGCAATAACAACAATCTCGGAGTTAAATTATAATACTGGTTTAGATAAATATTTTCGGAAGCAGCGATCTGAAACAAAATGGCGAACGTGAAATCTAGGTTTTTGTACACTGGTGTAAGAAATTAAGAGAATTTGCAGACTTGGTCGATTATCTCTAGAACTACTGTACCGATTTTAATGAAATTTGATATGTACATACATTGATACAATACAAAACAAATAACCATTCAATAATTGTAATACACACGCATGATCGTGCGTAACACTCGTTGGAGTCGGAAGGTATGAAACAGCGGTTACAGAATAAACAAAATAATGGGTTAATAGATGGTGTTATTTTGCAGCAATCGGTTAATTTCAAATTGTAACAGTAAAAATGAGTAACCACCAACGTTTAGATGATGGAATGAGGTGGAGAATTGTGGGGAGGCTAGAAGCAGGCCAATCTCAAGTCCAAATTTGTATAGAGTTCAATTTAACGCCCAGCGTCGTGTGTAACTTATGGAAACAGTTCCAGGATACCGGATCCATCGAGAGAAAGCCTGGGCAAGGTCGTCCAAGAGCCACGACGGCCAGAGAAGATCACCATTTGTCGATTATAGCGAGGCGTAACAGGAGTGTTACAGCTTCTCAGCTTTCTCGTGACTTGTATGCAGCCACAGGAACCCGTGTATCAAGGGTGACTGTTTCCAAAAGACTTCATGAGAGAGGGTTGTTTGCAAGAAGACCTGCTGTTTGCTTCCCGCTCACTTCTACGAGCAGGAGAATTCATTTATCATGGTGCAGAGAGCATAGAGATTGGAGTATGGATCAATGGGCGACCGTTCTCTTCAGTTCTGGCCGTTCTGGCCAGGCATCATGTTGGATGGCCGCACACCTCTCCATGTCTTTGAAAGAGGCACTGAGACTGGTGTGAGGTATAGGGATGAGGTTATGGAGCCCTACGTTCGCCTTTTCAGGAGTGCAGTTGGCCCTGAGTTCATTTTAATGGACGAAAACGCGAGGCCGCATAGAACTCTTCTGGTCGACGAATTTCTAGAGAGTGAGGATATTCGCCGGATGGATTGGCCAGTCAATTGCAACTCGCAACCCCCCTCCGAGAACCATCCAGGGAATGAATACAGCGTTGCTGAACGATTGGGACTAATTGCCACAGGAAATGATAAACTGCCTTATTTCAAGTATGAAATCACGCTGCGAGACCTGTATATCTGTAAGAGGAGACCATACCCCCTATTAACCCATCTATTAATCCATTTTTTTGTTTATTCTGCAACCGCTGTTTCATACCTTCCGACTCCAACGAGTGTTACGCACGATCATGCATGTGTATTACAATTATTGAATGGTTATTTGTTTTGTATTGTATCAATGTATGTACATATCAAATTTCATTAAAATTGGTACAGTAGTTCTAGAGATAATCGACCAAGTCTGCAAATTCTCTTAATTTCTTACACCAGTGTATTATTACTCTTGACTTAGTTCGTAAGATCATTTGTTAAGCTTCATATGTGATTAGATGTATGCGTGTGTGCTTTCGGGCTAAAGTGAAGCATACATTGTTCTTCCTTTTATATGATTTATGCACGAAAATTTTTAATCTTTTGTATATAAAGGTACCATATGAGTGGCTTAGGATCAACACTAGCAATTTCCATCTTTTTTTTCAGAATTGAGTGACGGATACTTTCTCATAGTATTCCAGTCAGTTAAACACGAAAATTTTTGGAAAGCAGCCGGATAATAAATAATAACTAGTTGATACCCGTCAAAACATGACGGCTAGATAGTAAATAAATGTACTAATACACAAATTATACTCAGCACATCTTTTCCAAATGCAGAAAATCTTAAAAATGTGCAGAAAAGAATTAATGCGTTTAAGCAGCCTTGTGCTTAGTATCTAAAGCCAGATTTTAAAATGTCACTGAGTATGCGCAGAAAGCAATATTTTTAAATTGTAAATTATTGCTAATTAAACAATTTACATCAGGTTTAATCTTATATTTCAGAAACATAATTATCATAAAAATGGCAGAGAGAGATCTAGAGACTTCTCGAATAATCGTATTTATCATTAAAACATATCACTGAGCATGTGCAGAAACAGTGAGTTTCTAAAGACAGATTTAAACATGCCACTGAGCATGCGCAGAAATCAATTTTTAATTGTAAATTATCTCTCATTAATAGAAATTGCGGTTACAAAAACCAAATTTGACAAATCCACAGTTTACAATATTTCGTTTAAGACCAAAATGAAGTCAATTGATGTAATAGTTTTCTCTCACGGACTGCCCAAAAAGTCGGCTTAGCAACTTAAATATATAGAAGTGGGAATTTTTCTAAAGGTAATTTCAAATTTATAGCTTCAAAAATACATAAGATTGAGTTCTTTGTCCTTTACCGAAAAATAAACAAGGTCTGATGCAGATTGCGAGTTTTGATGCTACACCACTCATATATTGACGTATATATTTTCTGATACTACAGTAAAACCTCTTTTATATGTCCCTCGTTGATCCGGATCAGATTTGTAGACATTTTTATTTAATGTTCACATTAGATAATGATTTTTAACTATGATAGCAACAACAAGTAAGATAATTACAAGTGCGTCAAATATTCGCCTTTTAGTTTGATTCAATGTACAATTCCTGCATAGACTGTACAATAAAATATGGTAATTAATTGGTTTTTCTTGAGTTTAAGAAAGCTTTACTAGACTTACCAATTCTTGGTTAAGAAATGACGTGAAAAGTTATTTTGGTACTTTAGGATTATTCCGTCGACCTGTCAACGCTCTCGAAAATACGAAAATCCTTTGGCGCCATCATAAAGAAAAGCAATTTCAAAAATGGAGGGCTCAAAACTCCCGTTTGTGACTGCCCTCCGGTTTATTTACTGCTGGTCGCATGGATTAACATCAATTGAATGGGGAGAAAAACAGCTGGATTTGACAGGAAAGACAATTGTTGATTGGAGCAATTATATGACGGAAGTGTGCAGTGACGTAGCGAGAATTACTGGCGCCCGGGGCACGATACCTTTTTGGCGCCCCCCCCCAAATAAAAATTGAAATTTTTCGGAATATCTTGTTTGTCTTGGGAACCATTTGGCGCCCCTCTGCGAGTGGCGCCCGAGTCATGATAGACCCCCCTTGCCCCCCTCTCGCTACGCCACTGGAAGTGTGCACTCATAGCCTTCTACAACGTGATTCGAAAGAAATAGGAGGTCCGAATAAAATTGTAGATATAGATGAGAGCCTTTTTACAAAACGCAAAAACCAAGTCGGTCGTTATTGGCGCATAAGCTACCTTTTGGCGATAATATCAGGTTTGGCGAAAATGGTCGACGGGATAATCCCAAAGTACCGTTATGTTATATTTTTTAAAGTCTTGTAAACAATACCATGTAATTTCGTTTTAAAACATAGTTTTTTTTATCGCAATAAACGGTAAGTCTACTTAGTTAAGGATTTTGTTTCGCTTATTACCCATATTAACCGGATTATCCGGATTTTCGATTATCCGGATTCCCTATGATCCCAGTTAGTCCAGATAAACGAGGTTTTACTGTATTTCAAACAAAAAGAAATTTGAAACTTTTCCCTATGTTAAACCCATACAACACAATAAAATACAATAAAAAATGAAATAAATGTAGAAATCAAACAGGAATTTGTCCAGAAGGGAATTGAAATTTATAAAAGGTAATTATCACTATTCCCCTATCATTAGCACCAAGCTTTCAACAATAGCATCGAAACAAAAATAGCACGTTTCTAATAAATGAGATTGCTAAAATAATAAAACTGTAGCAATATAAACCTGAGAAAACTATAAAAAAAATAAAAGTTGCTTCTTTTTACAGGTCACAGGTGTGTTTAGTGACCTATTTATCCCAAAGACCTATGTTTTTAAAAACAAGAGCTGTGTATTTGCGAGGACAGTGGCACTAAAGAAAAAATAGTGCTAGTAGATTTATCCAAATTTTGCTTTAATGATCCGAATAAATTCTAATGTATCTTCATATCTTAGAGGTCTATATAATTAGGATCTTTTTCGATTGAATTTAATGATGTACTTCGTACAGTTTTGCAACTAAGTTTTCATTTAAAGTGATAACAATAACAACACTTAGTATGGTGACGTAATGGTTTTACTTGGTGCAGACAGTTCCTTTTTTCTTTGTTCTTTATGCATTACGGAGTTGTGTCCAAGGATGAAGCAAGGTATTGCTTATTAATTCTCTAAACTGGACATTTATGCTTGTTGATATACGTATTTTTGCATGTATAGTCTGATCTGTTACAAAAAGAAAATCAGGAACTGTTTTGTCATCAGCAAAAATGAAAATCTGAACTATAATAGCACGACTCAGGAAAATATCGTTACCAGTCAGAAAAAGATATTAAAATGCTTGTGATCGTTTTATAGTGTGGTCTGTCAGCGAAAAAAAATTAGGAACTGTTTTGTATTGAGGAAGATGGAAAATCTGAACTATAGTACGACTCATAACAATATCATTGCCAGTCAGAAAAAGAAATTAAATTGCTTGTGATCGTTTTATAGTCTGTTCTGTTAGCGTAAAAAAAAGAACTGTTTTGTATTGAGGAAGAAAGAAAATCTGAACTATAGTACGACTCATAACAATATTATTGCCACTCAGAAAAAGAAATTAAAATGCTTGTGATTGTTTTATAGTCTGTTCTGTAAGCGTAAAAAAGGGAACTGTTTTGTATTGAGGAAGAAAGAAAATCTGAACTATAGTACGACTCATAACAATATCATTGCCAGTCAGAAAAAGAAATTAAAATGCTTGTGATCGTTTTATAGTCTGTTCTGTTAGCGTAAAAAAGGGAACTGTTTTGTATTGAGGAAGAAAGAAAATCTGAACTATAGTACGACTCATAACAATATCATTGCCAGTCAGAAAAAAAAATTAAAATGCTTGTGATCGTTTTATAGTCTGTTCTGTTAGACTAAAAAAGGGAACTGTTTTGTATTGAGGAAGAAAGAAAATCTGAACTATAGTACGACTCATAACAATATCGTTTGCCAGTCAGAAAACGGAAGTAAAATGCTTGTGATCGTTTTATTTGTAAAGATTTTCAATTTTGTCCTGCATATAAATAACGAAGAGTTCATTACACATCTCACGTTTTTAAGATCGTTCCCAAGAAGGTCTATTAAAATACTTACAGACAATCCTTTATTAGATTTAAAAAATTCGTAAAATTTTAGTAATTAAATATTTAATCTGTAACCTGTAGTAATTCGACTGTACGCGCGTCAAGATAGATCTGAGACATTGTTTATAAATGCTATGCATGGATATTGTTTATTAATGATATGAACTGGGCATATTTATGCATGCATCATCCGGTCTGTTCGAGAAAAAAAATTTAGAAACTGTTTTGTATTACGGAAAAATAAAAATAGGAAATATAACGCGACTCTTAAAAATATCGTTGCCAGTCAGAAAAGGATATTAAATTGCTTGTGATCATTTTATTTGTAAAGGTTCTCAATTTTGCCCTGCATATAAATAACGTAGAGTTCATTACACAACTAAGGTTTTTAAGATCATTACAGACGATAAGGCCTATTAAAATGCTCACAGACGATCCTTTCCTAGATTTAAATGATTCACAAAATTTAAAAATAATATTTAGATATTTAATCTGTAACCGTCTCTGTGATTATTCGACTTTACACGTGTCAAGATAGGTGCGAGACGTAAGACTGCTAAACAATGCTCTGAACTTAATATTTATGATTGTTGAAATATTTATACATGTATAGTAGTCTGGTTTGGTAGAGGAAAAAAATCCGAAACTCTTTTGTGTTCAGGGTGG
This sequence comes from Dolomedes plantarius, assembly GCA_907164885.2. Lineage (NCBI taxonomy): Eukaryota > Metazoa > Arthropoda > Arachnida > Araneae > Dolomedidae > Dolomedes > Dolomedes plantarius. The sequence continues at coordinate 179,280,784 of OU015496.1, read as the reverse complement.
AAAAATCAGAGCCCTAACACGACCCATAAAAATATCGTTCACAATGAGAGAAGGATATTAAAATGTTTGGGATAATTTTATTAGTAAAGATTTTGCATTTAATTTTGCGTATAAATAAAGCAGATTTCATTACGCATCTCAGGTTTTTTAAAATCATTAGCAATGAGGAGCACTGTTAAAATAGGGACTCGAGGTAGCCTTGTGTTAACATGCTGGTTCTTGGTGCTGAGGGTGCTCGGATCGAATCCCGACACGGGCCATTAAATACCTCCGTGTCTAGGCCGGATACAGGCACGTTAAATCTGTAGACCAGAAAGTCCCTCTATTAAGGGGTCCATACACATGCAGAACTGCAGAGAGTTCTGCGGAGAAAACAGTTATTTATGGGGCAGGGGACTCTCCGGCGATCCCTCCTCAGCGCAATGACAACGCACGAATGAAAACAACAGAGTGAACGGAGCGGTCGGGTAGGGTTGATATGTCACGCTCCTGGAGCGTGACAAATCGACCCCAAAATGTGTCAAGAGGAGTACGGGGGGGGTGCTGCTGCGTATGAGCTCTGTTTATATGTGGATGCACCATTTGAGGTAAGAGAGGGTGGGAAAGGGTACGATCCCACCCTCTCTTACCTCATAGAGGGCACTAGCAGAGGCGGACTCCGACCCTTGTGGTGCTATATAAACGGGAGCCGCACACGTCACCCCAAAGCCCATATGGACCTGGTCTGGAACAACCTGCCAGGGGGCATTAGGAGCAACAACAACAACAACAACAACATCAACAACTGTTAAAATACTCCCAGACGATCATTTCGTATGATTCGTAAAATTTAAAAATAATATATGAATATTTGATCTGTAACCGTCTCTGGGATTATTCGACTGTACACGTGTCAAGATAGATGTGCGACGTGGAATTATTGATCAATGATCTAAACTCTGCATTCTTGTATAAATAGTCTTGTAGTGTGGTCTGCTAAAAAAAAAAAAAATTAGAAACTGTTTTGAATTAAGGAAAAATGAAAATCTGAACCATGGAACGACTCAGAAAACTATCGTTGCCAGTCAGAAAAGGATAATAAAATGTTTATAATAGTTTTATTCGTAAAGGTTCTCAATTTTGTCCTGCATATAAATTACACAGAATTCATTATATATCTCAGGTTTTTAAGATAGTCACCAATGTAAAGGGCTATTAAAAGACTCACAGACGATCATTTCCTCTTGCATCCAAATGATTCGTAAAATTTTAAAATAGCATTTAAATATTTAACCTGTAACCGTCCCTGTGGGAATTCGACTCTACACGCATCAAGATAGGATTCTATAGTGTTATCAGCTGTCAGAAAGGAACAAATTTCAGACTGTTCCCTAAAAAAAAAATGCCATCTCGAAGTCGTAAAAACTCCCTCGATTTCTCGCGGTGTTTATTCAGTCCTTTTCCGGTCTGATTTTAAGAAGCGAGCGCGGGCAAACTTACCCGACGACCGTTTCCTTCCCTAAATATCGTTTGCTTCATATAAATAGAATACGGACAGTATCCATTTTCTTTTGCGTATTTATCGCCGCTTCACTTCAAAAGCACAATTATTAGTCTAAAAATAGGATAATTCCGACTCTTGTCACGTGACACGTGCTTCCACCGGTCTATAATTATTGTGGTCAGGGGGGCTCCCCGGCTGCTGAATCACTGTCACGTTTATCGAGGTGAGAACTTATGTATTTTTTATTTTTGTACCTCATATAGGGGAAGTCGTAAAGGTGTCGTATCTTTTGATTCAGCAGGATTTGATTTTAAGTGAAATCGGCATCAATTATTGGATAAGATGTCATTTATTTTCAGTTTTGAAGCTTGCTATTATAAAAACCATTAAAGTTTATAAGAAACAGCCCATTCTTTTTCTGTGTATGACTACATTATATAAAGATCAATATACAGGGTGTTTAAAAAAGAATCACCCGATTTGAAATGAACATATTTTGGAAAATAATGAACATAGAAGGGTGAACACACAGGGTGTTTCAAAAAGAATCACCTGATTTGAAATGAACACATTTTGGAAAATAATGAACATAGAAGGGTGAACACACAGGGTGTTTCAAAAAGAATCACCTGATTTGAAATGAACATATTTTGGAAAATAATGAACATAGAAACTTAAAATTAATTTTATAGTACACGGCTAATCATAAAGTCTTTTTACAAACCAAATTAAAGGTCCTCAATATGCCTACCTTTGGATGCACGACATATGTCTATATGGTAGGCAAATTCGTCCCAAACTTTCGCGATCATGTCTGAATACATTGCTTCCACGGCTGTTATGCGTACACAGACAACCCGTGTCTTGGAATTGTTTATACCATCGCCTAATGATGCTCTGAGAGGTAGGAACTTCAATCTACCAGGGTTTTGTCGACGAAAATAACGCTGAACAGTTGTTATGGACTCACACTTCGCAAAGCGTAGAACACAAAAGGATTTCTATTGTGCAATCGCCATCTTTACAAACACTGAAGTGGCGGGCGAAGGAAGAGCGTTAGCGCTACTTGTCGGCAACTGCGTGAAACTTTAGATTTCTCTCTTTCTGCCTATACATTATTCGATCGATACGGATTAAAAGATGAACAGTTATGATTTTTTTTAAATCGGATGATTCTTTTTGAAATACCCTGTATAATTAAGCTTTATATAGTGTAGTTTTACATTACACATTATATAGAGTTTTCTGTTTTCTAAATGCTGCACACATATTGGATCGCATGTCGGCATGTACTTTATGTCTCACTCAGTGTGTGTGCTTGATTACTAGCCGACATTATTGATGCTGTAGTTTCAAATTTATAAAACGCACTCTCTTACATAACAGAATATTATTTTCCTGTTTTCAAGAGTATTATGTCAAGAGTATTATGATTGAACGTTCAGATGTCTGGAGATGTTGGCGGCTTTTTTCACTACTTTGGAGGTCTTATGTACCTTGATCCTGCGAATGATGAACGTTGATAGTATATAGATATTTTGAATTTCGTATTTTTACTATTTTATGAACTATATCTAAATTTTTAGGTACTGTAATGCTACTTTTATATTTTGTTTCGTAAAGAGAAATGAATCGTTATTTTCGTGTGACACTTGAGACTTTGCTTCAGTCTACATTGCAATTCTTCAGTACCCATGTTAAGCTACTGAGAATAATTCGTCTCAGTAATTTTCTTATCAAGATTGACAAAAGTGTAATTTTGAATTCTGATTTTTTCCCCTGAAGGTACACGTTTAAGGGGTCAGGTACCTTTTAAAAGCTAAGAGATTTAACATAGATATCCGTATTTTCAATCCTCAGTAGTTATGAAAATCATTTATTAAGGGACATGAAAATTTTACTGTGAGTTAAAAATTTTTTCTTTATAAATATGGCTCTCATTTTTTTTCTAGCTTGAAGAGAAATTTTTAAATTTTTTAAAATTTCAACCGTTGTTTTTTCCAATGTTATGTCATTGCGCGCAGACTTGCGTCCGTATATTAATGAATATAATACATATTTTTCAGTTTTAAAATTAAGTTATATAATATATCTCTAAAATGACTCACTTTGAATTCAAAATTGTTAGTTGTTCATAGGAAAAAAAAGTTTTTTTTAATTTAAAAATTTAAAATTTTTGATAAATTTTACTGTGATTAAAATTTTTATGATAGGAATGACATAATAGTAGTAAGTCATTTTAATGATACAGGTTTATATTGTCCGTGTGTAAAATTTAATGGTATTTTAGTCACCTGTTCTGGTAATATCACGTTCGCAATGACATGACAATGAAAAAGCAATGGTTTAAATTTTGAACAATTAGAAAATTTCTCTTCAAACTAGAAAAAAAAATGAGAGTCATGTATATAAAGGAGAAAGAGTGTTCAACTCACACTAAAATTTTCATAATTCTCAATAAATTATTTTCGTAACTACTGATGATTGAAAATAGGGATATGTTTGTCGAGCCTCTTGACCTTTAAAGGGTACCAGACCTCTTAAATAAAGAGCCCGTAATAAAAAAAATTTAATAACTTTCTTACAGGGCATTAGACTACTGATATCTATAGCTAGAAAATTACATTTTTTTTTGTAAAGATTGCTGAAGAACGGGTGCATTGAATTTCAGGATCTGTTTTGAAATGCAGAAAACAGTATTAAAAAATTTGCCCTTGCTAGTCTGTGATTAGAAAATCCCTCATAGCTAAACTTTGGGGCCTCGAGGTTTGCGATGTCAAGTAAAGTTCCGTCTTAATTCTCTGGCTATAAATCGAAAATTTTCGTTACCATCCCCTGTGGGACTCGTTTCTTAAGAGGAGAATATGTAAAATTTCATTCGAAATAAAAAAAAATAAAAGGTGACAGCCTTTTGAGTTAAAATCTTTATACGCACGTCTTCGTATAAATAATACTACACAAAACCCTAACTAATAAGCGAGGTAAGTTTAGCAAGACTTTACCACAAATATATTGGCATAACGTGCATTTCTCTTAAAAAGCCATCTGCCGAGGAAATACCCCCACAGGCATTGAAACCTTAGCACAGTGGAGGAATTTTTTACAGAACACTACAAAATAGTTGTTGGTTAATTTTGTAAAACATTATCTTCCCCTTTAAGACCGCTTTCGTGTTCGGTGTTTCGATCATCAAACACAGGGACCCGGTGCCGTTTTTTTTTCAAGCGTGACGTCACTTTTCGCACATTGGTCTCTGATTGTGGGAAACTTTCAGCCGAAGTCATACACCGCTCCCTTCTCGTAATTTTCCCACAACCATCTGGAAAAATTCCAAAGCCTTCCTTTCTGCATAAAAAATGGGTATAGCAGTCTAAACACGATACCTAAATTTCTACAATCGTGAATTCAACTACTCCTGTTCTGGAGAACACCTTCTCCCATTGAGGGAAATCGAACATGCCTGCTGGCAAGCGGTTATTTTACTGGACCTGTTGAAAATTTCTCATTGATTTTGCCTCTCTCAAATGCAACCAGGGCCTTTTTATCGCATGGGCAAATCGGGACTTTGCCCAGGGCCCCCTGATGCTAGGGGCCCCCAAAACTGTCGTCTTTAACGTGCAAAATCTCTTTAACGATGTTTATCAACATTAAAATAGATAGGGGGCCAGATAAGTGAAAGTTTTTAATATCGCTTTCTGCTTTAAGAAAAATGTTAAACTATCAGGTTGTATCAGACGTACAGCAGAAGGTGAAAGGCGTTTTCAATTTGATGTGAAACATGTTTACGAATGCTTCATCTTGTCAGACATACACTGTAATAGCAAATATAGGACTCGCACGCAAGGTTGTTTGGTTTAAATCGTTATTTGAATCAAAATTTAAATAAAACGATTTTTTTAAATCCTGATTTTAACAACTTTTCCTCACACACTTGGTGTATGCACCTAGTACTTCTAATAGTCCATGGATAGTTCTTAATTTTATGAATGTTCGAAAGGGGGGACCCCAAATAGCATCTGCCCAGGGGCCCCCAGCGTCCATAATCGGGCCCTGAATGCAACAGGGCACACACTCACTTGGTGAACAAAACACTCTAAAGAAAAACAACCTACACAATTTTTCCTAAAGTCTAGAATGTCTAAGTATGGTTTTAAACTGTCTTACAGTTTTTGTATTCGCAATTACACTCAAGAGCCAAAACATTATGGCCACCTGTCAATAACGAGTTGGCCCACCTTTGGCGCGCAACACAGCCTCAACCCGCCTTGGTATGGATGCCACAAGTCCTTGGTAGATGGCCGGAGACATATTGTACCAGATGTTTAAGCAACGGTCACGCAAATCCGAGATACTGCGAATTGGTGGTCTTTGAACTCTGAGCTGCCGTCCCATGACATCCCAAATGTGTTCTATCGGATTGAGATCCGGTGAGTTAGGCGGCCAGGACATTAACTGGAATTCAGCATCATGTTCCTGGAACCACTCCAACACAATTTTAGCCTTGTGACACGGGGCGTTGTCCTGTTGGAACATTCCATTTCCAGCTGGAAAAACAGAAGCCATGTAAGGGTGCAACTGGTCCGCAATGATGTTCAGATACCCTGTAGCATTCATGGTCTGCTCTACCACAACCACCGGTCCCAGAGACGCCCAAGAGAACGTCCCCCAAAGCATAATACCGCCACCACCAGCCTGTGTATGACCTACTGTACATTGAGGGAGCAACACTTCGCCTGGAAGACGGCGTATCCTGACACGGCCATCGGCGTGATGAATGACAAACCGGGATTCATCTGACCAGGCAACTCTCTCCCACTGATCCATGGACCAGTCGCGATGTTCCCGGGCCCAGCGCAGGCGCAGTTGGCGATGACGCTTGGTCAGCAAAGGCACACGAGTGGGACGTTTGCTGCGTAGCCCCATATCCAACAGTGTCCGCTGAACAGTGTGCTGCGATACTATTCTACTTGGCCCTGCATTGTATTGGGCTGTCAGCTGAGCCACTGTCTGGCTCCGGTTTTGCTTCACCATGCGAGACACTCTCCGACGACCATTTTCTTTGATAGCGTGTGGACGTCCAACACCATGTCGTCTACTGCTGGTTTCACCGTCATTCATCCACTTTGCATAAATACTAACAACTGCAGGTCGCGAACAACCCACGAGTCGTGCAGTTTCGGAAATACTTGTTCCGAGCCTTCGAGCCATTACAATCTGCCCTCTATCAAAGTCGCTTAGATCCGTAGCCTTTCCCATCACACACAGAAGTAAGTGAAAGAATGATTCTTCAGACTCTCCAGCAGCAGTTAAATACCACTTCCACCTGATCACGTGCCTTCCACGTTATCCAGGCGAATTCATTGCAAAATGTAGGGGTGGTCATAATGTTTTGGCTCTTGAGTGTATATCCTTTTTTCTTCACGATCTTATTCATAAACTTTCATATCAGATGAGTCTCTTTTAAAAAGAGACCCACAGCCAATTATGCTCTTTCAGCCTGTGGTAAAAATGTTATCAAACACAACTTTCCTGCCAGACAGACTTCTTTACATTCTTCTGAGAATACGGAAAACTCTCGATTATTCGTGCGCTGGAGGGAAAAAGTTTATTTGTAAAATACAAATTATTCAGAAGAATAGCGCTCTTTACACATACGCTCTTTCCAGCGTGAAACTACGATCCCGCGCGATTGAGTGCACGTGTGAAGGTGTCGGAGAGGAAGGGAAAGCTGCTTTTGAGCGTACTGCAAGTTTTCCCGAAAGTAATCCCGTACGTTCCAAGCACTCCAAGAGCGTACGTTTACACATACGCTCTTTTGCGAGTGCTTGGAGCGTGCGCTCAATCCCATACGCTCCAAGCACTCGCGAAAGAGCGTACGTGTAAATGGCGCTAATGTCCTCATGACTCGTAAACAAAGGAATATAACTTCTTGGGAACAGACTTCTTAGGAATCTCTCCCCAGGAAATCGTTTGTGTGTCTTCCTGTCGCAGTGGTTACAGGTCGTAGGTGCCACGTGAGATGCTTATGGCTTGCAACTATCGCCACACATAACCGGTGTAATTGAAGCATCTCTTATCTCTTTGCTTGCTAGCGTTGGTTTTTCTTTACCTCAGTGTACATTAGATGCATTTTTTTTTTTCGTGAAAATTATCCACTCTTTAAGCACTTTGTCTCAGTTAGGAAAAAACAGAACTTTTTTTTTTTTTTTTTTTTTTTGGGGGGGGGGGGGGGGGGGAACATAGAACAGTAACTAATATGTGTAACTAATATGTGTGGGGTCGTCGAGAGAAGAGTGGCTAGGAATGGGTGAAGAAAGTAACCATGAAATATATATCCAAGAATTCATGAAATATTAACCAAGATTTCAAGCGTCAGGCTTTTATTCCGTTCACCGTTCAAGAGTACAACACTAACTATACACATGCTTCGCGCAAACCGCCAAGCAACCAAGTGGCGCTACTAGTACGCCAGAAACAAATATATACAATTTCAAATTGCAACAATGGGTAAAGTAGAAAAACAGGTGGCAGGCGACTCCAGAACAGGCTTCGAAATCTTTCCATGAAAAATTTCCCCTGGAATTTACAGAACTCTTGTATTTTTGCTCCCCATTAACCTGTGCTAAATCATACAGAGGTGTATTCGGAAAACGGGCGATTCAATAACGGCCCTGTACCCCCCAAAAAATTGCCCTATTCAAATGGGAATTCAGTTTTTAGGAAAATGATTTAATTGCGAAGCTAATAAATTTTACACTGATTTTCGATTTTCTTTTTCAAAAAGTCCATGTTATATTCCATGTTTACGTGTCATGTAGACATTCTTCCGTACTATTTGTACTTTACTGCTAATCCTTTCCTCATGCACGGATAATCGAGTGTGATGAGTGCTCGCGGGAGAATGTAATAAAATATAGCCTGGCCGAAAATTTGTTTTTGGTAATAGCATGGCCGCAGAGTAAGGGCCTGTTCACATAGGAGTCCGTTGCGTTGCGTTAAGGAAAAGATGACGTTGAGACGAAAATAAACCAATCATATGCCTCCAAACTATTATCAATGAAATTTATAACGCCTCTATAACGTGCATTTTTCAATCGTTTGTGAATCTTTATTTAGATGGGACCCTTCTGATACGAAAATTTAAAGACCTCGAAGAAAAAGGGAAATAAAAACTGAGAATGCAAAATTTGTAAGGCAACTATAGAGTCAGACTTTATTCATTACACATTTTGGGACAAATGGAATGGATATGCAATAAAAGTATCATGTCGGTGGATTTTCTTACACCAAATACGTGGTTATAATAAATAGATCCCATATCCTATCTATATATATAAAACAGTTCCGTAACTGACTGACTGACTGACATACAACGCACAGACCAAACCGCTGGACCTAAAGGGCTGAAATTTTGCATGGCGATTCTTCTTATAGTGTAGGGGTGCACTAAGGATGATTTTTGAAAAATTCTTCTTAGATTTTTAAAAATTAAACTTTTAAGCTGTTTTAGTAACTTTTTTTAAGTTTGCATTTAAAATAATAATTTGAGGGTTATAAAATTTATATCATGAGAAAGATCATAAAAATTCAATTCCTTTAAAATGAGATCTTTTTCAAATCTTTACCTCCATTTTCTGATTTTTGGAGAATTTTTAAAGATTAATTTTTAGAATTTAATTTATTAAATGCTGATCACGTGATTTCCTTTTCTGATAACAACTAAATAGACGAAAAAATATCTCTTTTTTTTCTTGGTAATGCGGCAGACCATTGGACATTATCCAAAAAAAATATTAAAATACAATAACAGATATTATGTTCCTCAAACTGTACTATATTAACTGTACTATATTCTTTAGTATGTCCTATTGCATTGAATTTGAATATTTTCTTCTACATTATTTTGTCTATAAAAATATCTCTTCCGATTTTTTAAATATTTTTTTGGTTTTTTACATCAATTGTATACTTTGATCGTCGTATTTATTATATATATATATATATATATATATATATATATATATATATATATATATATATACTGGGTGAACCAAAAGTCTTGCCCTGATTATAAAAAATCATTACAAAATAACCGTTTAATATAATAATGTAACTTTTGTATCGTTGGATAGGTCAGTTTCAGTAGTTTTATTTTTGTGCAATAAATGAAGCGAGTGCTCCTTCAAGAGGGACTCGGGGAATATTTGAAAGGAGGACATCATTTTCGGCCGGAATGGTGTCGATTGAAGAGAAAGCCCCAAAAGCGTTACCCCCTAACATTTACTTAGACTTATTGCAACTTTTTCAGAAAGATGTCGCACCCCCACACTGGGGATCTTTAGTGCGTGATTTCCTAGACGAAACATGTACTGTGTGTACTGTAACAGAAGACATGTTAAATAACACTTGGCGGGAACTGGAATACCGCTTCGATATTCTCCGAGCTTCCAAGGGGGCACACGTTAAAATTTACTGAGGTAAATGGTCTTATAAAAAAATTTATAATATACTTACAGTATATCCAAACAAACATAGGTCTAATTATAATAGTTTGAGAACGATAAATATTTATAATCAGGGCAAGACTTTTGGTTCACCCTATATATATATATATATATATATATATATATATATATATATATATATATTGGCATTAATTGCATACATTGACCATTGTATTTAATTTGAATGTACTCCGTAGCGAAGTGCGGGTTTTCAGCTAGTATAAGGATATGGGATAAAGTGGTTGATAAAATGATAAGCCAGGGACTAAATTAAGCGCATTATAAGTTTTTAAACGAAACGATAAAACGAAAGCATGAAAATCTCACTCCGAAACAGCACTTCTTCTTTCTTGATTTGAAAAGAGATACTCGTAAGAACAGGAATTGTAACGAATAGATCCGATTTCGGCTTTTCTTGGACTTGGATAACCACAGGAGACTGAAAAAAAATGAGGAATCGTTCCTTATCTATAAAGAGGTTTATGTAAGCTATCGCTGTTTTGAATGAATTTGCATTTAATTTCAGCATTATCAGACTTTTTTTTTTTTTTTGCAACATCCTGTAGATAACGTAGAAGGCTCCGTATTTCGTCTGCTCAATCCTTCTCATTCCGACAAGAAAGCGCTCTGAAAACCTACCCTCAATTCGTCACACGGATAAACATGTTTGGTCACTTTACTCGCTGAATTGGTAGAGAAGTGTTCTATTCGCATATATTAAAACCTAATTGCATATTCTGATTTCGTCTTTAAACAGCCTTGAAGTTTATGTAAAATGCAATGAAAGTTGTCTGCCAGTTTTTTCTCTTTCTATTTTTTATTCTAGCAGTGCAGGATAAGATTAAAGGAATGGTTATCACCAAGTTGCTACATTAATTATCGCACGTAAACCTCTATTTAAAATGTCGTAAAATAATGTTTAACACGTGAAAAAATATGCTGGAGCTGTGGTAAATTTATATGTAATCAATCAGTTCACCGATAAATGCTGTAGGTCTGCCGTTGAGTCTCTATTTAAAAATGTCTCCCACTTGAAAAACAATCCATATATATAAAACGCGTAGGTATGCGGCACAAAAATGGACGATATTTCTACACTCCGAATGGCAACGGCTGCAACTGGCAGATGTAAACATTAAAGGCCGTCCGCAATTTGCAACCGCGTGTCAACATGGATTTACGCACTGAAATCAGGATAGCTCGAAAGCGAGCTGCACGATCAAGGAAAAATTGGGAACAGTCTAAAGAAAGAAAGCGAAGAAGAAATAATTCACTCAGAGAGAGGCTCAACCGTCGCCGGCATAGCAACCGATAGCCAGTAATAGTTAATTTTCTACACTTTTTTCAGCACTTGCTGAATTTTTTCTCCATTTTATAAGTGAAGAAATTTTTCCAACAATTTATTATTTGATATGATTAAGTGTAGATATCGGAATTGTGAACAATAGTACATACGGAGTGATTTAATCCACGCTATATTTTAGAACTTGCAAAATTTTTACTCTATTTTTTAAGTGAAAAATTTTTTCCCCAACAATTTCTTATTTGATGTAATGATAAAGTGTAGATATCTTAGTTTTGAAAAATAGTACATACAGAGAGAGATGTAATTTATGAAATCATTGGTGTTGGGTTTTCTCAGTCTTACGTAATGGAAATTCCCATTTTTTAATCACGATGTTTTAGAATCAGCATTTTTGAGAATAACCCTTAACAACGCATGTTTATTATGACAGTTAATGGTAATATTCCTTACATGTGTTACTTTCAGTTCAATTGTTTTGCAAAAGAAAATATAAAACAAAAAGCGACCATGCTGGTCGCGCAGCGGCTAGTTATTTAAAAAAATCGTGAAATAGAATTTGACTCCTAAGAGATGAAGTCCAGAAGATTAGATTCTTGTATGGAGCGAGATGGTACAGTTGTTGTGGTATTATGGCTCATGCTCCTGGCTGGAGCATTCCAGACCACTCCATATATGGTTTAGGGCTGAGGGAAACAGCTCCAATTTTTTTAATGGCACAAGGGTCGAGTCCAGTTTAGCCAGGTGCAACAACAATTTTGACCGAACAGCCTCAGGAAGGACATCTAGAAGGCTCCTACCTTCTCCCACCCATTGATCTCATAGAAAGACTTTCCGGTTTACGGCTTTAACGTGCCCACATCCGGCCTAAACACCAAAGTATTTAATGGCGTTCGCTGGGATTCGAACTGAGCACCGAAAGCCGACGGGCTACCACTAGGCAACCTCTAGCTCAGTGGTTCCCAACCGGTTGTCCACGAGAACCTAGGGAGTGGTTCGGCACCACATATAATTGTGCATATGCATTCATGCAGAGTTCTCTGCATGGAGACCCCCCCCCACTCCTGTCATCACATTAGTCACGGTAACCCTACACGCCGTGTCCCCCGCCCCTATTGTCACCATTTGACCCCCGGGACCTTTGATGCTCTGTAGCAGGATCGAAAGAGGAGGCGATCCACGCATATACAGAGTACGCAGTGAACATAAATCACTGGCTTCCCCAAGGCAGAGCAGAGCAGAGTACATGAATGCAAATGCAGCATAAAAAAGTTGCCAAATAAATGGGAATTTTGAAAGCAATTTTCATTAAACTAGATGGCCCAAATAATCTGATTACTATCAGGTGCTTAGTTAAAATTTATTAGGAGTTTAACATAATTATTTTATTATTAGAACAGGATACGTTAGAATGTGAGTACATTAATCCTGTATCCTTTTTGCCTGAGGGACATTCTATACCCCTTATTTTATAATGTGAAACATTTATGCACTTCGTCTTGTATCTTTTTTACTTTCGCTCAGTGACTTGATGAAACAAATCAAATGGTGCATTTCCAAAGAAGAGTGATCCTTGAGATCTGTAGTTTATAATATGTGACGTATTGTGAAACATTTATGCACTTCATCTTGTATCTTTTTTACTTTCGCTCAGTGACTTAAACAAATCAAATGGTGCATTTCCAAAGAAGAGTGATTCTTGAGATCTGTAGTTTATAATATGTGACGTATTGTGAAACATTTGTGCACTTCGTCTTGTATCTTTTTTACTTTCGCTCAGTGACTTGATGAAACAAATCAAATGGTGCATTTCCAAAGAAGAGTGATCCTTGAGATCTGTAGTTTATAATATGTGACGTATATGTGTGTAGTTTATAATATGTTTATAATATGTGAGCATTCTCCATTGTTTATAAAAATTATATTGTATAAATCCATTGTATAAATTAAAATATTTATTATTTTAGCAGTTTTTTATTAGTCTTTAAATTCATTTTCCTTTGTGTTAAATAATAACAAGGAACTTTGTAAATACGCGTTCGCACTGACAGTAACTTAATGATCTTTGTATCGAAGTTCCTTTAATTTTTTTTTTTTTTTGCTCGTAACGAAAATACTTCCGAAAATTAATTTGAAATGATCTTAGTACAGCAGATATCACTGAGAAATGACCACTAAAATTTGGAGTCTGAAGCCATCCCCACAATTATTGAAAATAGCCATTGAATATAAAATGTACTGATTAAAGACTATCTACATCAGGTGGAATATTTTCGTCAGTCTTAAATTTTTTAATGCAAGAAGGGAGTTTGCTCAGCTGTAATTCCGAAATAGTGATTTATTTTCAGTAGAAAATTCGTGATGAAATTCGAGGTTTAGGGGTTCTTGCCATAATCTTTCATTGAGTGACGATGAACGTCATAGACTTGCATCATTTGAGAGCGAAGTCTGTGAATGATAAAGAATTGATATCGTTAGCAGTGTCCTTCCAGTTGATATTTCACGCTTTTATGATTAGTGTCAACGTGCGATAACGCCTTGCTTTTGTCGGATGTAACGTAGATAAGTTTTGTCATACAGACGCTCGAAGAACTTTGAGCTTTCCAAGAGATATTGAGTTATTACAAAAGTTCCCTCTAGTTTGTTTTTTTCGTAGTCTAAAGAGTCGCTACAGTCTTAAGCTATTATGACATATTTATATACATATAAATACACACTCATTCACATGCTCACACGCATTCACAAACAAACACACGCAAACAAACACACACACACACAAAGACAAACAAACAAACAAACACAAACAAACACACACACACAAACAAACAAACAAACACACACACACACACACACACACACACACATATATATATATATATATATATATATATATATATATATATATATATATATATATATATACACAAATAAATATAGAGAGATAGATAGATAGAAAGAGAATAGACATATGAACGTTAACTTAACCCAACACGGAAGATTGAAATTAATTACTAAAAGAATATTGTTAAAAAATTCCAGACTCCTTATTACGAAATTTAGAGGATATTTTATGTTCTATCCGAAGGCCGAACAAACTTGTTCTACCATATCTGTAACTGCAATATGGTGGACATTTTGCCAAACAGTTTTCAAAAGAAGTGTGACGAATATTCTGAAAAATGTTCGGATAGGTTTAAAAAAATCCCCTTCATATTAAAAATTTTAAATCTACATAAATTTTCAGAAAAAATATAGGGGGCAATTTAATAACTTCTCTATTCGAAAATGTTAAAACGTTTAAATTTTTCTTTTAACTTTGTTCTAGAATTAGATATAGCGAGACATATTTCTTACGGTGCATAATGTTACATCCTAAAATAAAAAATTAAGTGCAAACTGAGAAGTTCCCGTTGAAAAGCGGGTAAGTGTCAAAATTTCCGAAGATTATTTTTTTTCACTGATACAAGGGTTTGTTCCCAGGCTAATGGCGTGGAAAAGGAGGTTAGTGCCTAGATAGTTTGGTTTAATTCTTAGCTAGGCACTTACCCCCTTTTCCACGCCATTAGCCTTGGAACAAACCCTTGTAGCCAGTGAAAAAATACTTTTTGGAAATTTTGGCACTTACCCGCCTTTAACGGGAACGCCTATCTTTCTCTACATCATAGATCATCCAAGTCGAGTGTAGACACCTTAGACCAGCGGATTCAAAACTGAGATCTTGAGAGAGTATTAAGGGAGCGATTAGAAATTGTGAAAAAAATTTCCTTTTAAAAGACATTTAAAGCCCTTCTTTTAGTTTATAATAGATATTTTATGCATCAGCGAAAAGTCTTATGATGAGTAAATTTCTTTAATACTTTAGGCCAGCGGTTTCGAAACTAATATCTGAGATCAATTATTAAGAGGATTTCACGAGTTCATCAAAGAGTTTCTTTAAAATGACTTTTTCTGGTTAGAAGTAGATGCATATTCAGTCGTTATTTTTTATTTTCTAAAAGAGCTGAATATGAATTTGCAGAGAAAGTCCGTGGACACTTTTGAAATTGAAGATTAAATGACACTAATAAGAATATTAGACCCTTGTAAAATCCCTTTTCATTATTACGTTTTCAACCCAATCTTGATTTTATAAATACGATTTTTAATCACACCGCTCACTCGGTGTAGTGGTTAGCGTTCTGAGCTGCCACCCACTGGGCTTAGATTCAAATCCCAAATAAAGCCTGGTCGCTTTCGTGGCGTCCCTCTCATAGGTAGCAATGCTGGCTCCCTTATCTGGTGCTCCCATAATAAAGTAGCCAGAAAATCGCGGTGAATAACAAAATTAGAATGTCTCACGACAAAGTGCCTCCTTATTTAAAACCACTTTTCAAATAGGCCTTCATTTAGAAAACTTTTTCATGCATAAAACTGAGAAATTTTTTCAAATAGAAAATTGGGTTCAGCAGCTATAAACAAACAAACAATCAAACAAACTAATAAATGAATAAATAAATAAATAAATATATATATATATATAAATATATATATATATATATATATATATATATAAATATAAATATATATATATATATATATATATATATATATATATATATATATATATATATATATATATATATATATATATGAAATAATAACATTTCCCTATCATTAACTTGTATTAGAGCATTCTAACAACGCCCCTCATTTTGACTTTGACCTGGATATTCAAAATTAATCTATTAGATTTTCCCCGAAGTCCAAGCGCGGATAGTTTATATAACCGTTATATAAGAATAATGTTCCACGACATTCGAAACGATCATCCCATATGACGTGCTCGAGTCAGGTGTCACTTTTTGGCCAATTAAAAAGTTCAGCGCGCCTGTACTTTCGCGAAATCTGGCTTTCCTCTGCGTCTTTTTGAGTTCACACCCAAACCGATAACATGCAGCAAGTTGCGCTGCAGGGTTTTGGTAATTATGTGTTGCCCCGGCAAGCTCCGGACGGTTCTGAATGTGGTATCCTGTTAAAATATGTTCGAAAGTGAAGTTCTGAAATAATTGTACAGCCAGCCACGAAAATGCTTCTGAAATAAAAACTGTGTAACTAGTTATGTGGAGGATTGTATCTCTCGCCTGGACTTTGCTTTAGTTTGACTTCCCACTTCTATTGCCTAATGCTCCGGCACGACTACCCCCTGAAATATCTAAGTTCACAGGCCTATTGTTCATCGCCAACGATTTCATTACATATGTATACACATACAGAAGGTCGTTCGCACTTTATGGAAACGATTTTGTAATTTATTTTTGTCGTTTGCATTTTGAGAAAAAAATTCAGAATAATCGTCAAGAACAATCGTCAGAATAATCGTCAACTTCAGAATAATCGTCTGCTACTGTTTTGTTTTAATTGGAATGTAAAATAAAAGATTTATTTTGAAAATGGCTCCTAAAATTGATAGATGGCTCAAAGGTTACGTAACTACACTTTCCTAGGAGAAATATTCGTATCAACAAATTATAAAGTGTTGTAAAAATCGCGGTTATGGCATTTTAAAAAAAATATTTAAAATATATTAAATTTGAAAGAAAATAAGTCTAACTGAAAGTAAAAATGAAAACATGACCGCGAAACCTCATTTTAAGACTGTTCGAACGCAGGTAAATATCAAGAAAGTGAAGTCTGATCCTAAAAAAAAATCCGCCGACTCAAAGATCCATCGCATCGAAACTAGGAAAATTTTCTTGCACTGTAACTAAATAATTCATAAAGATTTGAAGTTAAAAAGGATGTTTAAACCTAAAGTTCATCTGCTTTTGCCAAAGCATATTGCCGAAAGAAAAGAAAATTGTAGAAAATTGTATAAAAAACCCCTAGCTGCTGAAAAATGGAAATTTGTGGTAACACTCTATGAGGTATGGGTGTAATTAAGTCACTTTAATAAAACAAGATCAATTTTCTATTTCTCAACCTTATATGGAAAGGACGTTGATAAAATTGAGCTTCATATGGACAAAGCCTCTAGTCACACGTTTAAATCAACTGCCGCTTATTTAGCAAAGAAAGAATCAGAAACAGGAAGGAAATATATCCCATTTAATGAAATACCTGTAAAATCACCTGACGCTTCTCCAATGGACTTTTGCGCTTTCGGTTTATTAAACGAGGCTTAGGAAAACGGCATCCAAGAACACTGAACGGACTTTGGAAAATGAACCAAGAGGAATGGTGTAAAATTGACACGACAGTACTAAGAAAAAGTTTACTTTCATGGAAAATTCGAGCTAGAGCTATTATCAAGAAGCATGGCTATCAGATAGAAGCAAATCGCCGCAAAACATACGGCATTTATACATAAAACTTAACTATCAAAATCGTTTCCATAAACTGTGAATGACCTTCTGTATATATATATATATATATACCAACCTACCTGATTAAAGTTCAAATTCTTCTTAACTGACATTCCAAAATTTTCATATATACCATCGTATCGTGCTGTGGTCAGCACGGTGAACTTCCCCAATGTGGGGTCTATATCAAATCTCGAATAGGGCCTAGACGCTCTTGTGCTGTATGTACCCTTATAGAGTGAATCCGTAAATTCAACAAATGACTGGCAAATATCCTCAATGCTAGTGCCTCTGTGTTGGAAAAGAAATTCATGCAATTTTTTTATTTGTGTGGTAATTTGATATAAAAACGTATTTGTAGGGGGGTGAGAATTATTGCAAAATGTGAGTTAGCTATAGAAATAAATTTTGTGTGCTAGACTCCTTTGAAAATAAAACAACGAAACTCATTTTGAGTATTATTTGAGAATCATTCATGTGTCAGGTATTGTAATTGGCACTGTGGGAATCTAGGTAAATAAAGGATCAATATTTTACTACTCACAGTTGAATGAAAAAATTAATTACTTCATGCACATATTTGCCAAAGTTTAGAGAACTTTTTTTTTCACCAAATTGCTGATTATAGATGGTAACTATATACACTGCTGGCCACTCAAATTGCAACACCAAGAAAGACAAGAGATATCACAACAAAATTTACTTTGTAGATAACAGGTTGACCAAGTATCAAATGGTTAAATTTATAGACTTCTGTGAAGTGTGGTTCCTGCCAAAATCAGTAGCCAGAGTAGCCGCCATTGTTGGAGATAACCGCTGCCACACGCCTCGGCATTGATTCAAAGAGACTTTGAATGAGTTCTTGGGGTATAATATAAAAAAGTTGCCATACATATAAAAAAGTTGCCAAATAAATGGGGATTTTGAAAGCTATGTTCATTTAACGACAGATGGGCCGAATATATCCGTTGACAATCAGGTGTTGAATTAATTTTTATGGATTTTTATGTAATTTTTATGTATAAAATTTAAAAGAATTTGTAGTTAAGTCGTACTGTGCACTGTACAATAGCAATAATAAATAATGTGTTCTAAAAAATTGTTTTACTTAAACATCCATGAATCAATATGTTTCAATTTCAGGCTGAGATCTAGGGTATCTAATTCTAAAGATTGAAAACAATGTTGAAACAAAAGGTGAGAGCGTTAATCCTGTATCTCTTTTGCCAGAGGGATATTCTATACCCCCAAACCCCCATCCTTAAATCGGTGTGTGTGTGGGGGGGGGGGGTCGCACATGGTTCAATTTCTGGCTTAGGGGTCCGCAGGCTTCTACGGGTTTGGAACCACAGGTTTAAAGAATGAAAAGGATACTAAAATTAAAATAAAATATATTATTTAATTAAGTTTGAGGAAATAATTTTAATATGTTACAAATGCTATGTTTAGAAATATCTTTTTTTTCCCTCAACTATTCAAAAATAGCAATTCCCTTTAATGTGCGCTTACAGAATAATGAACAATCTTAGCAATAATCAATAATGTTAGCAATGATAAATCAAGTAGAATAAGAATAATGAATAATCTCCAATAGTTTAACATCTTATAAAATTGGGGCAAGTTAATCCCCTTTTCTCATTATGTATTCTTGTAACAACAAGACACCGCTTCCGCTAGCCATGAACAACTATCGTGTCCAAGGATACATTTCCCGCCTCTTAAATATCCCGAAGCATAATCCCGCTTGTGTATCTGTGACTTCCAATTACCATCCTGCCATCATTTCTTTGATTGATTATCCTTTAATGACCCACAGATTAAGTCTGTACCACCAAATCTCACCGCATACTTTTCCCTCTCGTTCTCTTTCCCCTCCGAGTTATATATTACTCTAATTATTGCCACGTTCAACAACTGTTGATGAATTTTATTATGTCCCCGTAATCGTTGTGTTACATCGATTCAGCCTCTCTCTCTCTCCCTCTCTCTCTACACCGCCTCCCATTCGAGGAAATATCAGGGTCAGTGTGTTTTCTCTCCTCTCGAGGAACCGGTTTCCTCACCAACAGTGGAAACTGCGCTGAACTCATGAGCAATCCTCAAAACGCGTGATTTGAATGTTTCATATATGTTGGTCGTTGTGCAAATAATAATAAAAAAATCAAAAAAAAAAAAATTCCGGCAAAGCGAGTTGAATTACCACCTATCGGCTGGGCGGGAATGTGTATTTTTAAGTGGCGTCATCTGTATCTCTTATATTAATTACGGAAGCCAACAAGACAAGGCAAATACTAAGGATGCACGGAGGGCATGCGAACTTGATTCCTCGCGGTGAGACTGAGGGCAAATGGCATGGTCATTCATTTTCCCCTCGTGATCTCGGGGCAGGACTGACGAGGCATGGTCGTGGAGTGAGATTCCTTTCATCGATAACGGCGATAGTTCGGGAAGTGAGACTCCAGAATTTTCCACGTTCACTGCCACTTTTCTGATGACGCTGATAAAAAAAAAAAAAATCTTGATCGCGACGACATATTTTTGGGTCGTTGGGTTTACGGGGATTGGGTCTCTTGCAAAAATGGTGGGTTAGCATGCCATTCAGATTCTGCACCTGCATTCAGAGGAAATTAAAACGAACACAGAGCAAATTTCGTAGAAAATATGCTGTTCTCCATAAAAATCTCATGAAAGTAACATGAGACATTAGGTCGTTGAGATAGCGCCATGTAGGGCTGGATTATGAGATCGAAATCAGGTACGCATACCTCAGATTCCATACTTACAGATTAAGACACTATAAGGAAATTAAAAAAAAATTTTTTTTTGGGAAAATATATCGTTCCCAATAAAAATTCCTTGGAAGTAAGATCAGACTTTATAGTCACCTTTTTCGTGTTATAGAGGATACAGATACATATAAAGTGGGTTCATTTAAAAGGCAACTATACTACTACAAAATTAAGACATTTAAAGGCAATTATATAATGACAGAATTAAAAAGAGTCTTTATGATAGTCATGTTTCTCATCATAATTTTTTTTTGAAAGTGATAGCCCGTTTGTGGTCGTCGAGTTTGCGTCATGGTGGATTGAGATACTTAGATAAAGTACACCGCTGTCCAAAAGTTAAGCATAATTGATGTTTATGTGAATATTTAAGGAAATATAATTCAGAATGGCGGGAAAAGTGATATACGAGTGTAATACGGTTATACCACAAGAAAAAAATGCAAATGAAGGATATTAATCCCTTTTATTACCCAAAGAAACAGTTTGAAAGAAAACAGCGCGAACTAATAGTTTATACTTTAGTGAAAAAAATTAAAATAAAAAGGTTATTTTGCAGTTTAATAAGGTGTGTGGTCGCCTCGTATGCTGCACAACGATTGCCCATATGTGCTATGAGAGTGTGGATGAGTTGTGGCCTCAAAGAATTCCAAGCATTGAGGAGAACTCTTTCTAGTTCTGGAACGGAGTTTGGTGGGTGCGGAAGGTTTGCAATTTGTCTCCCGAGCATATCCCACACATGATCAATCGGATTAAGATCAGGAGAGTGAGCGGCCCACTGCATGCGCTGGATATTTTCCTTTTCAAGGAAGTTGTCGATCAAGATCGCACGGTGACAAGGCGCGTTATCAACCATGAATATCAATCCAGGACCTACAGCACCTCGAAACAAATTAACATAAGGCTCAAGGACTTCGTCTCTGTACCTTTCAGCAGTAACAGACCCGGTGTTAAAGACGTGGAGGTCTGTGTGGCCATCCAGCATTATGCCTGCCCACACCATGACTCCCTTTGAAGAAAAATGATGTCTTTCCGTGATGTTTATTGGGTGAAAATTAGTTCCACGTTCTCTCCATATCGTTATACGACGAGAATCAGTCTTCAGAGTAAACCGAGACTCGTCACTGAACATCACATTGTCCCACCGTTGCAAACTCCAGTGCTGATGTTTCTACTCCAGTTTAGACGAACGCGTCTATGCGCAGGCCTGAGAGCTTGAAAACGGCTGGTCGTCTAGCATACAGACCAGCATGATTGAGTCTACTATAAACAGTTTGCCTCGGAACTCACACTCCTGTGGCGGCTGTGAGAGCTGAACCGAGTTCTCTGGCACAACTGTTATGTCCCTCTGACGTCGTGCAGTTGTTGACAAATATCAGTCTTGATGAACGGTTATTACTCTTGGCCGACCTTGTATTGGTCGTCGGGTAACATCTCCCGTACTTTGAAACTTCTGCCACAGTCTTCCCTGTGTACCTTAAACCTTTGCCACAATCTGCCACAGATCCCACACTGAGGCACATTCAGAATTTGAGACACTTTGGTTTGAGATCGTCCCCATTCCAGCATTCCAATAATTCTTCCTTTCAAACACATATTCCATTTAGCGTCTTTGGCCATCCTTCGGCCTTTTTGATCGTTTAACACGCTCCTCAGCACAACAATTGCACATAACCTGCCTAATCTCCGTATGACACGTGAACCAGTTTTATACTCGTTCTGACGTGCGCACATGTTTTGCGCTTACCGACGTCGACTGAAATGTTTTGAATATGCTCACTGTTTCACCCTCAAACAGTCATTCTCCACAAGTGATTTTGAACAATTTGACCAATATTTACTCACGTTCTTCCACATTTTACGAATTATGCTTAATTTTTGGACACCAGTGTAAGGATAGAGATATTTTTACATAAAGTAGGGTTGATTGATTGGCCGATTTAGAGCACTACGGACATTTTTTGCTACACGAAGGCTACTTAGAGCGGGACCTTCTGTGTACTAACCCTATTGGATTCGATCACCTCAATGTTACCCTAAGAAATTAATTTGTCCAAGGATTGCCGACTTCGATTTAAAGATTTTTTTTAACAATTGTACTCCGTAATAGAGAAAGAAAATTTACACCTTGAGGCAATTTTAGTTTTTTTAAAAATGCAAATAATATTTTTAAATTTTAATTATCCGGGTAAAAAAATCTGGTATAGTGTGTTTTAAACGCTCATCAATTCCTTTGGTGGGTGAAATTTATAAAATGAATCCTGTTGCAAGGTGCAGAAAAGTTCAGGCTATATGAAAATACCATTTTTATTGAATTATCAGCATTTATGTAGCTATAAGTAGAAGAATTTTTTCTCCATAGGTTAACATTGAGGATGGTCTCATTGTTAACCTATGGGACCTACCGGATCTAAGTATACAGCAGCCTTAAAGCTGATTCCGAAAAGTTACAAACATCCATACCAACAGTGGAACTCGAACCCACTCGACTATGGTACCTAATGCCAGCGCCCTAGCCATTCAGCAACCACCCGTATCATAATGTAAAGGCCTTATTTGAATAGTGGTCCAACTCCACTTAAAAAAAATGGAGTTAGCTTCACTTTCTGTTCATACAAGTCATTTCTATCTTATTTTTAAACCGGTACACCTCCAGCTTATTTCTGCTGCCAACAGACGGCATTACAAATCAGACTTCAGCAGTCATTTCTCTGCACTCATTAGACTTTAAGGCTCTGTATCTCAAAATGAACAAGGAAGGAGTTGGGCCACTATTCAAATTAGGCTTTTATGTAAGGGTAGAGATGCTTCTGATAATACACTTTCATTTCAAGGCAATTTATAAATGTTAGAATTAAAGCAGTTTTCATGGTAAATATATTATTCCTTATGTAACTTTAATGATAAGTAGCATGTGATTTTTCAGATCATTCAGTGTCATAGTGGATTGGTATGTTTTAATATTAACATGTGAGTAAAGATATATCTTTCAACATAGACTTGAATTTAAATGCAGTTTACAGGCAGCCAAGAAAGTAGAAAAATGTAGCTGTTTTAAGACAGATGTCTAGTTTCTTATAAAATTTCCTGGTAGTAGAATCATAGTTAGGGTTGCGCCGCAGTGGACTGGAGTAGTTATTTGTAGAATTGTGGGTAGATATGCCTGTCACGTCTCGACTCCTTTGAAAAATCTTCCCACGCCCTTTAGTTTCAAATGTCGCCCTAAAAAGTGTGATTACTAAGAAAAACTGTGAGTACAACGTTACAGGATGTCATTTGACGAGTTCAGTAAATTTTTAAGTCTAGCCTATCGCTGTGGCGTTGCATTTTTGAAGTTAGGTATGGTTCCAAGTAAAACTTTGGTTCCAAGTAAAACTATGGTTCCAAGTAAACTTTACCTATAAAAAGGCAGAGGGAAAAAATAATATAAAACAATGAAATTTAAAAAAATCTCATGCAGTCAATATGTGTAATAAAAGTGATGCATTATAGGCCATGAAAAGGGAAGACGATATGAAAAAATTGCATAACAATAGATTTCTATGTCTGACATGTATGATCGTTGCTTCCAGATATAATTTTGTTAAAATCCTAACTAATATTGAAATTCCATCAAAATATTAAAAAAGCGTTTTGCTTACTTGAATTATTTTTGAAACTGTAAAATTTATGATTGCTTTCTTGCATTTAGACCTAGGACACATACTATTTTTCTTGCATTTTAATTCTAAAGAATTAATTATATAACATTCTTATAAAACAGGTAGCTGAATATCCGTGCTTCGCTACGGAGTACATTCAAATTAAATACAACGCTCAATGTATGCAATTAATTCCAAAAAATATATTTATAATAAATACAACGTTCAAAGTATGCAATTCATGCCAAAAAAAATATTTGTAAAAATATCATAACGGATATTTTTATAGACAAAAGAATGTAGAAAAAAATATTGAAATTAAATACAATGGTCAATGTATGCAATTAATGTGCATGTTTAGTATCTATAAAACATACTAATTTGTATTAAATTATTTAAAAAATTCCATCTCAATTAATCCACTGGTAAATTTTTATCTTTTATCGTATTTTCATATTTTTTGTCAGTTTATTTCGTTGTTATGCACGTTACGCAAAATTAATTTGAAGTATCACAAAAAGAAAAGAAACCACGTGATCAGTCTTCAATAAATTAAATTCTAAAAATTAATTTATAAAAATTCCCCAAAAATCAGAAAATGGAGGTAAAGATTCGGAAAATATTTCATTTTAAAGGAATTTTTATGATCTTTCTCGTGATATAAATTTTATAACCCTCAAATTATTTTAAATGCAAATTTTAAAAAATGTTAGAAAAACAGCTTAAAAATTTAATTTAAAAAAATCTAAGAAGAATTTTTCAAAAATTTTTCTTAGTGCACCCCTACACTATCAGAAGAATCGCCATGAAAAATTTCAGCCCTTTAGGTCCAGCGGTTTGGTCTGTGCGTTATCTGTCAGTCAGTCAGTAAGTCAGTTACGGAACGGCTTTATATATATAGATTAATTTAACTCACTTCTTTTAACTTAAGTGAGACCTAGATAAAATAATACCTTCCATACCTTTTTCATCAAATGACTTATTTATACTACATTCTAAAAAAAAATCTGATTTAACTCACCTTCTTAAAACTAGTTTTATAAAATGAAATTTTCCTGCATTAATTTTTGTTTCGAACGCAATCTATAACGACTCGTTTTTGAATCAGTTTAGAATCATTATTATCCTTCACAATTTCAAATACAATACGGCATAATGAGAACTTGCTATACGTGTGGAGAAATTTTTGAAAAATCGAACAAAGAAAAAGAAAAAAAAATTAAAGAATCATCCCTGGCCGTGGAATAATGAACAGGCGGTGATAACTCATCCTCACAACTCATCGCTTCTCTGACAAAAGGAATTGAGCAACCGCGCGCTAAACAAAACAAAAACATTTCGAAAACTCTCCCGGCCTACAAATCCGATAAAAACAATTCACTCGGACAATTTCCCACTATCGCTCGATAGGAAGCCGTGACGTCATCGTGACGCGATTCGAACGTCGGGTCACGTGCGCCATTGACGTCATCGGTGGCAGACTTTTGCTGAATTGGGGTGTTTTCTTGGAAAAATATACGCCGGTTTTTTGAATTCGATCCCGAAAATTTTTTTTTCTCTCGTTCCTTTCTCCTAAGGTGGCATGTTCCGATGAAAATGAGATATTTAATATGATTTGTGCAGTGCCTCCGACACACGAAAAAGTGAATAAGAATCGACTGCAAAACAATGGAGCTTTCCGAATTTGGTGGAGAAAATGAAACATAGTTATTGCCGTCCCGTGTCGGTGTAGATGGAAGGCGCGGGGCGAAGGAACGATTTTTCATTTCGGGCGCAGAAAAGAGAAGTTGTAGGCAAATTTTTATGCAGCGTCGGGAATTTTTCTGCTCGGGGTCTCACATTGCACAAGACTGATGATGTTTCGCGGGTTTGTTCGCAGAAGTTTGTAATTTTTAGACAATAGCTGATCGCCACCTATTCTTTGGAGAACTTTCACCTTACTTAGTAGCTAATTTCAATGTACTTAGTATTCCAGCGAAATGAACGTTTATTTTGAGAAAAATTAATTCTGTCTACCCGTTTTATTCATGATTTAACGAACGGAATAAAAAGTCCGCACTTTCTTCGTAATTGTAACCTATCTAAGCTTTAGAAAGAATTCTTTTTGGAATAGTTTTGGTAATAGAGCCGTATTGTCAATAAAAATCCCTTTTTTATAAAAAAAAAATAGGTTTGCAGTAAATAAAAAATCCCCCTTTCATCCTACAGCTGTACGCAAAGAGTTTTGAAATGAACTGATTTATCGTCTAAACTGTAAATAGTATCCAAAGATTTATTGTTTTCTTATTTATATTAATTTTGTTACGATTCTTTCCCCCCGGTTATACCTGCATATTAAAATCATTTTGCATATAAGAGAAAATACCTGAACAGTTTCTAATTAAAAGAATAGTTCGTGATTTAAAGCATATTTAGTCTGTGATATACGATGCAGAACTAGTAGCTTGATTTTCATAATTTTTTCACTTTTGTCAATAAGGTTTCAAAATAGTTCGATTTTTAGATTTATAAAATTTATACTTATAAAATCGAGGATTTTCTTCAAAGGGAAGTAAAACTTTATTTAGAGAGTACTGTTTTCTTTAAATGTATTTCCTGCGCTTTGACTCTAAATCAATAATCCGTGAGACACTCTAATGAAACCGAACAAGGGAATGCCGTACAAAATTTCATAGAGATACTGTGAAAGGAATTTTTGATACTTTCTTTTAAAGATGGTAGACTACTTAGAATTTAATGCCAAAGTAAAGAGGGTAAAATTTTGGTGCACATAAAACAGGACGCACATGGAGTGTATGTACAGCCTTAAATATGTATCAGGTGATTTGAACCTCATAAGAACGTGCGGTTTGTTTATTTGATACTGAAAGATCTAGGGGGGTTTTAAGCCAAGGTTATAAAAAATGTGCTATTTTTCTCTTAGGAATTTTAGTTTAATGATAAGAATATTTTATATACCACCCGCTGACAAAAAAAAATGTTTGGTAGCTTTGCGACCCCATAAAATGTGATGTAAAATCCGGTTCTGTTTACGGAGAATCCCCATTCATGACTTTACGGAGATATTGAAAACACAAAACAACTTGGTTAATCATACTGGAGTATTAACATAAATTCTCGAGGTTTAAATTTAGCATACAGTACTTCCTAAGTGACCGAAATTATTTCCGCGAGCTAACTGGAACACCTGTTTTTTGGATGACAATTTGTCGGGTTTTAAACCGAAGTAAATGAAGATGCCATAGAGTCTAAAGAAAGATTATAATACTTGGTTTTGTGGCTATCTATCTGAGTTGTCCGAGATTTGGAACGATTCTGATAGGCAAAATAAATCTGATTTGTCTCCGGGATTTTTCAAACCGAAAATGCCTGTTCTATTAAAAAATAATTATAATAATCTCCTCAGTTTGAATTTCGTCCCACTTCAAAAGCGCGTTGTTAATATCCCATGGTGGAGAAGGTAAAAATTTCTTCGTTTCAAATCTAATACAGTGCGCAAAGTGGGACCACATCAGCAAACGTTTGCAACTCATACTTCATTTTTCACATCCTTACCTTAACGGAAAAGTGTTTCCTCCTTTTGCAAGCGTGTTAATGCAAGGAAACAAACTTTACCGGAACGTTTAACATTTCGTTGCTGCCATCTTGTGTCAGAGACCGCGCTTTAACCGCAATGCTTTGGAAATGGATATATAATAGAGCTACACTATTATTTTGTTTATGCTTCAATAAATTTCAGATCTTCTTTTCTGTAATAAGTGATGAAAAGAAATTACCCTGCTATTTTCCCAAAACCTTTCAAATATTTGCTAGATGTTTTCCATCTGTTTGGCCCAAAAAATAGAAAAAAATTAACATTAGAGTCTATATAGGAGCAGTTTTAAAATAAATCTATAAATATTTCTGAATAATTTATGATTCTTTATTTTTTATTGTTTCTGAGTAATTTCTGTCGAACTGTTTAGCGTCCTAGATAATTTATCAACTAGTGTTTTCTCGTGCATTCTTAGTAAAAAAAGTATATTATTTTGATTAAAAGAATTTTAAAATATTTCACCTCAACATTTCATATCTAAAGGTATTTATGTAACACACAACAATTTAGTTTAGTAGAATTAAATTTTTCTGTTAGCCATCAATTTTTTCTTAAATTTAACCAAATATTTATTTGTGCTTTATATTTGATTTTTACTAATTTTATCTATAACGTTCACTGCATCAGGTTGACCCACTAGAGGACAAATTATTCATAGGTTGTAACCAAACCAAGCTAATTACAGTATTGCACAAAAAATGAAGTTTTATCAACTAATGCTGTGTTTACTTCCTGTTTCCTTTAATTACTCAACTTAACTACAACCTTATCCTTCCCTTGAACCTGTGAGTATTTCTTTCAAACGTGATTTTCATTGCATTCAGAGCCTCTCATGGTTTTTATCAGTATTTCAATTTGTTTTTCAAATTATTCATCATCAGTGATGGCATTAGCGTGATTTCATTGAAAAAGTGCAGTTTTTACTTCATTTACTCATGTAGTCGCTACTAAGGCCGATGATGTGTGATTAAATTCTTTAATAAATTAGGATGTCGTTTTTTGTCAGAACACTTGATACTTCAAAATACAATTTTTCCCTCTATCTCACACACATATGTGTAATTAATTTCATGTTTAAACACGAAAGCATATTCGGACCTTAAAACATTAAATAACTATAACAGAGGTAAACCTCCTCATGGCAAGTTTGAAGAACTTCTGAAACCTTTTCTTGGAAAAATCCCCCCCACCGCACCCCTCTACTTAACTTCAGATTAGAAGCCCATTTTTGGGGTTAAAAAATCGTCAATTAAGTCTCGCGAGAACAGAGGTTTTGCGAGAAGCCTAGATTCCCCTAGAGCTTCGTATGTATTAGTCGCTCTCCCGTCTCCCGTGGGAAAAGAAATTTCAAACAGAGTTCTAGTAGAGCTAATCTAGAAATGGCGCAATAGCTGCTTTTAATAGTTGTGACAGTAAGAGAAATTTTGATGAAGGTAAAAAAGCAGAGGATGGTCTATAAATTGGCAATTAAACAGATAAGAGAAATGAGGTTAAATTAAAAACTGTTATAGCTCAAAAAAGGAAATTAAAAAGTTGGTAATTTGAATTTTATATATATATATATATATATATATATATATATATATATATATATATATATATATATATATATATATATGTTAAGAATTAATTAGGAAAAGAACAATAATTAAATAATTTACAGGGGGGTTTCAGGGTAGTTAATTTCGTGGTGTAAAACGCCACTATTTTCATATCGTATTTCGAAACGCGCCGCGAATTTAGGGGAATTCCCTTTTTGAACGAACAAAGAGAGAGTCTATTAATAGTGTCAAACTTAAGCTCCCCCTTGGGTCCATCTCCGGTGCAGACGTCGCGAGCATGCGCAGGAGTTTTAAAGGCTTCTGAGACAATAGAGTTTTACGCAGAGTGGGATTGATTTTCAATCGGTTTGGTCACGCGTCACGAAGGTCGAGATGACGCCTTGGCAAATAAATAATAGATTGAATCGGGGTAGGTTAAAATTCGGAAATAAACTCTTAGTGTAATTAATTTATAGTTCTTTGCCACAGGCCTTTAATTACTGACTGCTATATCATTAATAATTATTTAGGAATAGGTTAAGATGGAGTAAAGTCAGATAAGACACCATGATGAAGATGGGTAGTAATAAGCTCTGTGAAATATATATATATATATATATATATATACAGGGTGGTCATAAAGAAACTTTGCCGATATATGTACCTATAGCGGCTGTTCCGTTCAACCGATCGAGATGAGATTTCAGGTATAGTTATTCAGAGATATGAGCTCGGGATTCTGTGAACGGCAACCAGTGGCGCTCACGGTTACGGTTATAGGTACAGAAACTCAAAATTTTCAAAAGGCAACACCCATTTTTTCCCATCACAAAATGCTCAGCGCATGCGAAAACGCTAAAAAGCGTTGGAACGGTATGGGTATCATAAAAAAACGGACGCGTTATGCATGCTCAAAAAACAGGTCTGCGAACGGCCTACAAAAACAATATATGGACCGCTAGCGCTGTTCCGTTCAACCTATCGAGATGAGATTTCAGATATAGTTATTCAGATGTATGAGTTCCGGATTCTGAGAACGGCAAACAAGTGATGCTCACGGTTACGGTTATAGGTATAGAAACTCGAAATTTTCAAATATTAACACCCACTTTTTCCCGTCGCAAAATGCTCAGCGCATGCGAAAACCCTAAAAAGCGTTGGAACGGTACGTGTATAACAAACAAAAAAAAACGGACACGTTATGCACGCACAAAAAAAACAGCTCTGCGAATGGCTAACAAAAACACGATCAGAGAGCTTTTTATCGGTTTTCTACGCTGAACATCTGGCGAACGGCGTTCTGCGATTGGTTTCTAGACTCTGTCATATGCAAATTTCCTCCGTGCTTCCCGATCGTGTCTTTGTTGGCCGTTCGCAGAGCTATTTTTTTTTGTGCGTGCATAACGCGTACGTTTTTTGTGATACACGTACTGTTCCAACGCTTTTTAGGGTTTTCGCATGCGCTGAGCAGATTGCGACGGGAAAAAGTGGGTGTTGCTATTTGAAAATTTCGACTTTTATACCTATAACCGTAACCGTGAGCGTCACTGTATATATATATATATATATATATATATATATATATATATATATATATATATATGATGTAAAGTTACTGTGCTGAAATCTCTTGTACGGTGAGCTGTCTTCGTTATTTAGATGAATAAAAATATTTCACGGACTATGTTCCT
Source organism: Dolomedes plantarius (assembly GCA_907164885.2). Lineage (NCBI taxonomy): Eukaryota > Metazoa > Arthropoda > Arachnida > Araneae > Dolomedidae > Dolomedes > Dolomedes plantarius. Next base: position 179,249,899 of record OU015496.1, on the reverse strand, counting down.
GCTTGTTCTACGGTGACAACGACAACCACCAACCGTAATGCCTGCTTTGAGTATGTATATATATATATATATATATATATATATATATATATATATATATATGTCGCGAATCTTGTGTGTACCATCTCCTCCGTGATGTGAATATCATCCCCCACACACACATCATATATATATATATATATATATATATATATATATGTATGTGTGTGTGTGTGTGTGTGTGTGTGTAAGGATATTAAATATCGGGGGTGATCGCGCGACCTTTAAACGGGATTTTAGTTATTAAAATATAGGATTAACAATTTAGAAGTCTGGGAGTTCAAATAAGCGGCATAAGATATTGCAGTGAAAATAGAAGTAATGGGTTGGCTTGGTTCAATTTTCGAAGAACCACAGAACCACATGGGAGAATTTTAGGTAGATGTAGCCTTGAGCTGGCGCTAAGAAAGAAAATGCTTAGTTCAGCAGAAAAGATCATCCGACATGACGAAATGAATAAGTAATGGGCGTCGGTAGCGATGTTAATAAAACTTAGGGACAAAGGAAATCTTCAGAGCTATGGGGAATGTGGAAATGATGGGACGTGCCGCTCAGCTGTACGTATTTTCGGGAAGGATTGGGAAGTCGTTTTTTTTAATGAGGGAGCTGAGAGTCGTTAAATTAGTTAATAAATGTTGTTTAGTGATACTGGAGATGTCGTCAGTTTTCAGATTGGATTCTTTATTGCCTCGCCACCGGACCATCGTCGACTGCATCATGGTTCTCAAGTTTTAGATTAAGAGATATTTCCTTCGGGCGTGAAGCACCAGCGTCCGACATATATATATATATATATATATATATATATATATATATATATATATATATATATATATATATATATATATATGGTGCACGGCTTGTATAGCCGTGCACCATGAAAACACCCTCTAATAGACGGACAGTTCCGGAAGTATGATGAGAATTTTATTTTTACTCATGTGCTTTTGTCGACTACTATCTATATTGTTAAGTGAAAATTTATTTTCAAATGATATTGTAACAAACACGAAAGAACCGTACATATTTAGATACTCTTGTAATTCACAAAAATTCTTATAAATATATTTTGTTACAATGAGTAACAAAATTCGTAAGCAAGGCGGTTTGATTAGGCAAAATACTGAAGAAAAATAACCAAATATTCACTGATAGCTTCTGTTACTGTTAACTACCGTAAAAACGGATTTACCTGAACAGACACCCTACTAGGTATCATCACAACACCTATCGAAAACATTACTTATCACAAAAAAATTCTCTCCTTCAGCTGTTGACAAGGAAGGCGTTGTAAACATCTAAATTCGTGGTATATATGCAAGCAACTTTTCCTAAATAGACCTCTTTTCAATGACTTGAGTCGGCAGATAACCTTCTTGATAAACTTAGGACTCAAATAGTCCCACAATCATAAATATTCTAGTGTCAAGTTTGGTAAACAAGTGGGACATGAGGTCTTGTTTGTCTGATTAGATTTTATTCAGCACCAAACACGATGATAAATTGCTTCAACCCGGAAGCGACTCTAGTTGGAGATTTTCCTTGATGTAAAGTATCTACGTTAATGATATGTTGAACTTGCTGTGCGCTTGGTTCGAGCAATAGTTTTCTCCCAGTGATCCAAATTTCCGAGTGACAGCCGTCAACGTCTTATCTAGCTGTTTGTAGAACGCGAGGGGTATGATTGTAGAATTAATGATTTGTATGACGGATAATTTCGGCGAGGATAAGAGTCTTGCCCAGAGCCGGGCCGGTGTATTGCCGCGCCTGAGGCAAGATTTGAAAACGGCGCCGTTCTTACATTTTAAGAGAGATTCTAAGTAATGAATATATCTCAATCAGAAATAGTCTACTTATTAGAATAACGGACATTTTGGGAGAAATATGTGTATATTTTAAAAAAGTTTTATTTATTTAAAAAATACAAAATTTTAAAACTATAGATTCAAAAAAAAAAAAAGAAGCAAAAGTAAATGAATTTTGAATATAATTTGTTTTGTAATAAAACTAATTTCTAAATCATTCTTTCAGGCCTTTATGACAGCAAATTCCTTGATTGAATGTCTATAATTTGTTGTTTTTCCATACCGTCTTTTCTATAGCCAGATCATTAAATCGTTCTCGAGTTGTTGTTGTTCATAGATAAATCTTTAAAGTTTTCAGATTAGAAGAACTACTTTCAGCTGCTGCTACAGTATCAGGTAGTGTTAGTAGTTAAACGTTTTTGTTGCTTCTTAGAACAACAAAAACGTTTGGAAATATGCATTGAAAATTTATTTCTGATGATCTGAGATTCAGCAATTTATAAAAAAAAAATAGTCTACATATTCACTTATGTTTATGTATTTTTACGAATTTCCTCATACGTCGGATTAAACTACTCATATTTTTTCGTTATTCGTTAAACACTCGTTAAACGTTTCGTTATTCGCTCTGATCTTGCTGTATCACAAATACTATTCAGTAGCGTTTTAAGAATCTATAGCCAAGGATGAGTTGTCAGTCGTACTTCATATTGTAACGATGGACTAATTTTTTACCACTGTCCATTTTTTAAAGCTTTTTTGCTGTTATATTCGTATTTTACTATTGGGAATTTATTTGAACAGCACTTTGTATCGAACTGACATCACAGGTCTGCCTGTGCGAAGGTCATCTAACAAAATTTGGGTTTTCAGGGCTTTGATGCTAGAGGATATGATACCTTTTATTTCTACCTTAAATATTCATTCGCAATGTTTCACCACGGGCAATGTTAGTATAGCATAACATCTTAAAGAACGCTTGCACTGATGTCTAGATTCATTATGAAATATAGTGATGTCTTTTAAAGATATCTCATTGTATTCATTTAGAAAATAAGTCCTTTGACAAAGCGCCTTTGATTTATGAATGCTTGATCAAATTTTCCTAGAAGACAATTTCCCATTTATGCATACATATGAGGGAAAATACGGATTGAGATAGCTTAAAAATTTTTAATATAGATAAACTATCTACTTGTCTATATTGTAGCCATTAATCGAGGTTTCAATCGACTTCCTCAACAATATTCCCTAGTTTTGGTGCTTTTATTTCCTTGTTGGAAAAATGCTACATTAACTTGAGAAGATCAGGTACACAATGTTCTCTACACAAGTACATTTTAATTTTCTTAACCTAAAACACGCTCAAAAGCTTTGATAATGAAATAACGTAAACCAAATATTTCATTATATTGATAGGCAAATAGTTTTTCATGCTGTGCTGGCTCTGTGTACCTTGTATTTCATCGCTAGCTTGTCTGTTTACCTCGGAGTGGAATTTTCTATGATTTGCCATCTCCAGAAGGATATATCTAAAATTCCTTGAAATGTATTTCGATGAAATTTTGTTTAGCTCCCTAACGTTCAATTTTCATTAAACTGCCCTCGAGATGTTTGATTTAGAGTAGAAATTTTGAAAATATTTTTCCTGAAGTAAAAAATATTCTGTAATATTTTTATAGCTCTCTTTAAGGTGGTTTAAAAATTTACCGAATAAAATTTTTGTGAATTCTGGCGATTCGATTTTGAAACATCCCTATGCACGAAAGTGAAATTATTATGCACCTTAAGCTATTGGTTCGTATGATATATCCCATTATTACACATTTTTTAAACGATAAACTTTAGTTTTTTTATACAAATTTTTAAATTGCTAAAGTCTTGCTTATAAGAGTAGCAATGTTTACTTTAAGGCCCATTATACCCTCTTAAGACCTCTTAAATATTTTTACTGCTACAAAATAGGCAGGGCAATTTCAGTTCTTTCTAGAGGATTGAATACTAGCAAAAGATTTCTAGTGAAACTTTTGAAACAGAACAGTCCGAATGCTATGATTATACTGATTTAGTGTCTGTCATAGTATTAAGTACACTGCTGGCCATTAAAATTGCAACACGAGGAAGGAAATCAAATAACAAAACTTTACTTATTGTAGGTATACATTATAGTAGGAAGAAAACATGATTTAATTTGTAGGCAATTTGAGGGTATACAGGGTCCGAAATTAGTACACGCAGCTGCCGCCTCTGGCAACTAAAACGGCTCTAACCCGGTTAGGCATCGAGTCGAACTGTGCTTGGATAACAGATACGGGCAAGTCATTCCATGTTTCTTCAAGTGAATGCCACACTTCATCAATGTAGTGGCTTGAGAGCGGTGGCGGCCCAGTCTCCCAGCAACCCATGACCAGATGTTTTCAATGGGTAAGAGATCTGGAGAACGTGCCGGCCAGGGCAACAGTCGAACACCCTCTGTGTCGAGGTAGGTCAGAACACGACAGGCAACATGCGGTCTTGCGTTATCTTGTTGAAATATGACGTCTCCGAGGCCTCGAAGGTAGGGCACAACCTAAAATCTGAGAAATGTAACGTTGGCTGTTCAGATTACCGATGACGCTAACAAGAGATGTTCGTGTCGTGTACCCAATGGCTGCCCATATCATCACACCAGGTGCAGGGCCCGTATGACGATATCGAATGCAAGCAGGCCACTTGCGTTCTCCTCGGTGTCTGGAAGCACCGAGGAGATTCGTTATCCGCGATATTGCTATTTGTAATATCGCGGATACGACCATAATGATGCTGTACGTAGAACCGGGACTCGTCTGAAAAGACGACGTGGTGCCATTCCTGTATCCAGTTTTGCCCTTGGGCTCACCACTGTCGCCGCGCGTCTCTATGCTGCAGTGTCAATGGAAGCCGCAATAATGATCGCCGTGCATACAGTCCGCGGTGCTCCAGACGTCGTCGCACTGTCCGTGCAGATACTTGTCGTGCTGCAAAAAAAAAAAGCATATTTCTTGACTCAAGGTCCGTGATGTGGCTGTACGATCATGCAAGGCCGACCTGACAATATGTCTGCCCTCTCAGGCGACCCTCCTGAACCCATCGATTCCATATTCGCCTGACAGTCGTTGGATTCCGACCAATGCGAATAGCAATATCGCGGAAAGATAAACCGCACTCTCGATAGGCGACGATCCTGCCGCCATCGAATTCCGACACGTACCGGTAGCCGTTTCTCCTTCTTATAGGAGGCATAACACGATCTTCTCACAAACAACCAACATTCAAATGTGATTTCCGAATGAGAAACCCGCTACGTAACTTTCCTTTTATACAGAATTTGAGATGTCGTTTTCCCCTTCTACGTCGTTCGATTGTGCTTAAATGCTAATCATTTGCATATCCCATAATCTTTTCCTTTCATGCGAATTTGAGGTGTACATCATCCCTACTTCATGGTGTTGCAGTTTTAATGGCCAGCAGTGTATGTATAACCCAGATTCAATATGTCACTTGTTGCAGCATTGCTGCTGTATTGAATACCCTTATCCTCCATGCTTCACCGATTCTAATGAAAAATTTCTTAACTGCAATTTCGCTTCTCGTGCCGAGTGATTCGGTGGGCTTTAAAGTAGCTTACTAAATCATCTGTTCTAGAGGGTTTCATTTTCCTCCAATTTATTAAGGTTTGCACAGTTCCGACGCGTGTTCATTTTAAAGATGACATCTTTCTGACGCAATCCTTCATTTAATGAATGGCTGCACCGTTGATTAAAAAAATTAAATTTGATTTCCCTTGAAATCTTATTTTGGTAATCTTACAAGTATTGCTTTTTAAGGTTCAACATTTCTCTCTGAAAGTTTTCATCCTTCGAGGTAAAGGGCTGCAGTTTTCGCTTTTCAGTGGAAGTATTTGTTTTAAAAATCCAATTCTATTAGCTTGGTTTTTGGGGAATATAGATCAGTGGTGCGCAAACGTTTTTTGATCGCTTCCCACTTTCATTAGATAAAAAAAAATTCGATCCCTAGTGAACGTTTTTTGGTAGTAGCAATTTTTTTTAATTATAAAAATGTTCACAAAAATATAGAAAAATAATACGCAAATTTCGACAGGTTTTTTTTTAAATCAATGAACTGTAGATTGTGAGTGTATATTTACTTTGCATAATAACAATAAAAAAGTGTCTCGTTTACTTTCTACACTTGTTTTTGTCAAATCTCATGCGACCAAGATTTCCTATTTATATATAAATATGTATTTGTATTTCATTTAGGTAAAAATTAACAAGAACTAAAATTAACAAAAAAGACCACGACATTGAAATTTAAAGCTTCATATTAAAACATCGAAAATTATAAACTTCATTTTTTTATATATAGCTAAAATAGAAAAAAAGGAATGGGAAGGATAAACCTAAACCTCGAATAATATTTGTTCAATATTTGTGGAAATATTTGAGAGTGTTAATTCTCATATCCTCTTCCATGTCAAGTCTTAATCGTTGTATGGTTTTTATAGCAACTCATTTTGAAATCCCTGTTTCACATACCTGTATATAGGTAGAAGCGAATAGAAGTAATGTAAGTACACCATCTACCAATAAGTATTTGGACATCTGTGATAGAAAGGAAAAACAAAGTTTATTCATATTCAATAGTTGGTAGAGCCTTCACGAGATGCAATTACACCCTCAACCTCCCGGGGCTTTCCACAAGTCCTTGTATGACGGCTAGTGGTATTTTCTTCCACTCGGCTTGGAGAAGACATGGAGATGACATTGGGTTATTTTTACCAGAACGCAATAATTATCGCCATGCGAAATGCGCCAAACCCTGGAGGAAAAATCCAAGATGGCGGCCGTGCACACAAATCTAGAGTATCCCCCCTAACTTTATTTCTACTGATCAGATATACATAATATATAGCCTATGTCCATCTGGAATAATGTACCTTTCAAACAGTGAAAGAATTTTTCAAATAGGTGCAGTGGTTCCGGAGATTACCCTCCACGTACAAAATCGCTCTCTCTCTTTATATATAAGTATAGATTATGAAAGTGCTATACGCACATAAATGATTAGAAAAATAAAACTGTGATTGCCGTGACACTCAAAATATGTATTTACAAAAATTAAGTATAAAACTTGATGCACACTTGAATACTACAATAAAATATAACTGCATTAAGAATCCCAATTTCAGAATTATAATATACAATAAATAAAATGTTTTGTTTCTCGTATAGAACGGAGCAAAAGATTAACATTATAATAGAATTATTAAGAGTTTGCATAAGTTGCATATCATGAATTATCGTAAAAAGTTGAATATGGTAATTACAGTGGCGTAGCGAGCATAACTGGCGCCCGGGGCACATTACCTTTTTGGCGCCCCTCGTGGTCTTGGGGACCAAAGGGTCCAATGGTCTTAGGTTGCATTTGGCGCCCCTCTGCAAGTGGCGCCCGGGGCATGATAGACCACCTTGCCCTCCTCTCGCTACGCCACTGGGTAATTAAAATATTCCACATTGAACTCAGGTAATTAAAAACAAATGGTTCCAATAGTTAGTTGATCGTTAAAACGTTTCCAATTTTAAGATTATGTTGACAGCAAATATAGCTCAAACACGCTCAAACGAATGCCGTTTTCAAAAATCGAATATCTCAATGTTGGGGGGGGGGGCTAGGAGTTTTTGCCCGCTAAAAATTAAAATGCTCGTAACTCTTTTACAAATGGCACTCAAACGAAACTTTTTGGCGCTCAAACACGCTCAAATGAATGCCGTTCTCAAAATTTGAATATCTCTTAGGCCCTAGGTACTAAGAAAGCTAAAAAATCCAGAAGGGTCATAAGGCTCCCAAAATTAAGAAATAAATATAAATCTAAAAACCCTTATTTAATGTTGGATCGTCATTAAATTATAGGGTTAACTCCTCAAAAGAAATGACAACACTTTACTACTGAAGTTAATTTAAATTAATGGAACCCGATTACATGATTGGTGGTAGTAATGTATTCTGTTGTGAAGCACGGGTATTTAGTTTTAGGTATATATATAGGGAAAAAGAAAAAGGTAAGTAAATATATACAGGACAGAGATACGAAAACTTTCTTTCAAGTTCATCTTTTTTAAAGTATAAGAAATATTAAGAACGAATCAATGGATTTTTGAATGTATTGAAAAATTTCATAAATGCATTAAACACTGTTGTCTGAGGCCTAAACTATATCAACAAGTTTGAAACTATTTGCTATTATTAGTTACTGTTATATTTTATCGTTATTTGTTGATAATTTCGTATTTTTACTCTGCCTCATTTTGGCGCCTCTTTCAATGTCTTATCCATGGGACCCGTCATATTTGGAGGTGTCCCTTCTGTTTCGCAGACACCTAATTTCCCCCCCCCCCTTTTTTTCGGCATTTCCCCGACACGAAATTTCATGCCGCTCTGTTTTTCCCGTTCTCTGAATATCTCAATGTGAGGGGAGGGGAGGGCTAGGTGTTTTTCCCGCCAAAAAAAGAAATGCTCATAACTCTTTTAAAAATTGCGCTCAAACGAAAATTTTTGGCGCTCAAACACGCTCAAACGACGCTCAAACGAATGCCGTTTTCAAAATTTAAATATCTCAATGTCGGGGGGGGGCTAGGTGTTTTTCCCGCCAAAAAATGAAATGCTCATAACTTTTTTAAAAATTGCGCTCAAACGAAAATTTTTGGCGCTCAAACACGCTCAAACGACGCTCAAACGAATGCCGTTTTCAAAATTTGGATATCTCAATGTCGGGGGGCCAACTTCACAGACGTGATCCCTTCACCGATTTTGGACGGTTATTTCCCCCTCAATTCGGCGATCCAACTCGTCCCAGAGGTTCTCGACAGGGTTCAGGTCTGGGCTCTGGCCAGTCCATTCGGTTAACCCCATTGTCACCATACCAATCCATGGTGGACCTCGCAATATGACAGCTGGCGTTGTCGTCCCAGAAGTAACATGGGTCCAACCCGTAAAACTACCACAACGTAGGAAGCACACTGTCATCCAAAATAGAACAGTAGGCGTCGGCGTTGAACTTACCATGAATTTGGACCAAGGGTCCCAGTCCAGGATAAACACCCTTGGCCCATAATTCCACCTCCGTCGAACTTTACTGTGGGCACAATGCATTCTAGAAGGAGGCGTTCTCCAGGCAGACGCCAGACTCAAACCCTGCCATTCGAGCGGCAAAGGGTGAACCTTGATTCGTCACTCCAGAGAAGTCGTTTCCACTTATTTTCGGTCCCCTTTCGACGTGCTTGGCACCACATTAACCCAGCAGCGCGGTTGAACGTTGTGATCAATGATTTATGGACGGCAGCACGACCATGAAAACAAAGCAGATATGCTTCCTTACGGATGGTATTCATCGAAACAACACTTCCGGATGCCTATTGAAACTTCTGGAGTAAGTGGGCCATTGGTTGGGAGCGGTACTTCGGAATTTCTCTGTACAGCAACCGTCGGTCTCTATCTTCCAGTTTCGTGGGTCTGCCGACTCGAAGCACATTCCTACAATCACCTCTCACCTTCCACTTCTGAATCACACAGGCCACTGTCGATTTTCGGTAATTTAGCTTGATAGATATGTCCCTTAAGGATCGGCCATTTCTGTGATACCTGACGATTACACCTTTCTCGAAATCGGATAAATCTGCAATTCGTGGCATCTTGCATGCAACTATTGCCAATGTTGTTTCCAACACGATATTTAACGGCGGAGGGCGTGACGTATAACAGGACAGCAGGTATCGTAATTTGCATGGGTGTCCAAATATTTATTGGTAGATAGTGTATAACATTGCCAGACAGTTCGATACCTTATATAAAACATTAAAAATATATAATTATAGGAAATTTAAAGCATATTTTTACTTAAATAATTCACTATAAATTTAATTGTTGTTGTTTCCAATGCCTACTCGCCGGAAGTATTCTAGACCCCGTCTATATACGCTAACGGCCTGAGGGGTGCAGCTCCGATTTATAATGGCACCGCAAAGGTCGGAGAAAGATTTAGCCAGGTGCCACCTCATATTTGACCGAGCACCTCCAGGGGCGGCTCTGAGGGGATCGTACCCTCTCTGACCTCATAGAGGGAATTTCCGTTCTACGGATATCCGGCCCAGACGCGGAAGCATTTAATGGCGCTTGTCGGGATTCGGAGCACCCCCAGCATCGAAAGCCGACGCGCTATCAGTAGGCTACGTCGAGAAACTAAATTTACTTAATTTACTTATATAAATATACTAAAATAACTTAACTATCCCCTACCACCCCCCCCCTATGTAAATCACAAACCACAGTTTACGCACCACTGGTAGAGACCATACTTGATTTTTGTCCCCGTTATCTATCTATCTATCTATCTATCTATATATATATATATATAACAGATCCGTAGCTGACAGACTGACTGACTGCCTGACAGATAAAGCGCAGACCAAACCGCTGGACCTAAAGGGCTGAAATTTTGCATGGCGATTCTTCTTATAGTGTAGGGGTACACTAAGAAAGATTTTTGAAAAATTCTTCTTAGATTTTTTCAAATTAAATTTTTAAGCTGTTTTTGTAACTTTATTTAAGTTTGCATTTAAAATAATAATTTGAGAGTTATAAAATTTACATCACGAGAAAGATCATAAAAATTCCTTTAAAATGAAATATTTTCCGAATCTTTACCTCCCTTTTCTGATTTTTTGGGAATTTTTATAAATTAATTTTTTGAATTTAATTTATTAAATGCTGATCACGTGATTTCTTTTTCTGGTACTTTAAATTAATTTATCGTCACTTGAATAACAACGAAATAGAGAAAAAAAATATTTTTTTTCTTGCTAATGCGGCAGACGATTGGACATTATCCAAAAAAATATTAAAATACAGTAAAAGATATGTTCCTCAAACTGTACTATGTTAACTGCACTATATTCTTTAGTATGTTCTATTAGATTTAATTTGAATATTTTCTTCTACATTATTTTGTCTATAAAAATATCCGTTATGATTTTTGTATAATTTTTTTTTTTACACCAATTGCATACATTGATCGTTGTATTTAATTTGAATGTATTCCGTAGCGAAGTACGGGTATTCAGCTAGTGTATATATATATATATATATATATATATATATATTGGCATTAGTTGCATACATTGGCCGTTGTATTTATTATAATTTTTTTCGTTTTTTCTGGCATTAATTGCATACATTGACCGTTGTATTTAATTTGAATGTACTCCGTAGCGAAGCACCTGTATTCAGCTACTTTTTCATTTATCCACATACTAATCCGTTTATTTCTTTGCCGTTATCATACGCAATCGGAATTTCGAGCGCCGACATCCACTACACTCTCGCATCACCAGAAATCAGTTTTATGGCCCTGAAATCTCAAACATGTTTGATATTTGTTTTATTCGACCGCGCCCAGAAATCGGAGTCACGCGTCTCAGACAAGAGATACTAGGAAGTGCCCCGGAATCCTCACTCATCCTCTTTTGCGCCCTGGCAGATAAGACCGTCATCAATGCAAGATATCTGCTCGAAAAAGCAGAGATAACTGGGACCGCTGTAACGACGCTGAAGTAATGAAACTAAACGCTGTTTGTTTACTCACGCGGCTTAATACCGCTCGGGAGTTGATTTAGAGCGCTGCGCATTACATTGTTTTCGTAGTTTACTCGGAGGGGAGAAAAACACAGAGGCGCGCACGTCTTTCTTAAAGACGTGTTTTCGGGAATTTCTCCGTAATAAATATTCACTGAAAATCGCGTGAAAGGGTCAAGGTAATTAGGATTGGTCAAGTTTAAATGAGGAAGAAGTAAAACCAATACATTATGTATTTTGTTTTTGAAATGAAATAAATCCCTTAGGCTTTCTTAGTCACAAACAGATGTAGGTTACTTCATAAGTGCTCTAAACTTGAAAGGGTCAAGATATTTTAGATAGGTCAAGTTTAAATAACGAAAAAGAAAAACGAATACATTATTATTTTGTTTTTAGAATGAAAGAAATCCCCTAGTCTTTTTTAGTCACAAACAGATGTAGATTATTCAGTAAGTGCTCTAAACTTGAGAGGATCAAGATATTTTAGATTGGTCAAGTTTAAATAACGAAAAAGAAAATCGAATACATTATTATTTTGTTTTTAAAATGAAAGAGATCCCCTAGTCTTTCTTAGTCACAAACAGATGTAGATTACTTCATAAGTTCTCTAAACTTGAGAAGATCAAGATATTTTAGATTGGTCAAGTTTAAATAACGAAAAAGAAAAACGAATACATTATTTGTGTTTAGAATGAAACGAATCCCACTAGTCTTTCGTAGTCACAAACAGATGTAGATAATTTCATAACTGCTCTGAACTTGAGAGGGTCAAGATATTTTTGATTGGTCAATTTTAAATAATGAAAAAGAAAAACGAATACATTATTATTTTATTTTTAGAATGAAATAAATCCCCTTGTCTTTCTTAGTCACAAACAGATGTAGATTACTTCATAAGTGCTCTAAACTTGAGAGGGTCAAGATATTTTAGATTGGTCAAATTTAAATAACGAAAAAGAAAAACGAATACATTATTATTTTGTTTTTAGAATGAAATGAATCCCCAAGTCTTTCTTAGTCACAAACAGATGTAGATTAGTTATTAAGCGCTCTAAACTTGAAAGGGTCAAGGTATTTTAGATTGCTCATGTTTCAATAACGATAAAGAAAATCAATGCACTTTCTATTTTGTTTTTTAAACGAAAAAAATACCCTACTCTTTCTTACTCACAAATAGAAGTGAATTATTTCGTAAGTGCTCTAAACTTGAGAGGGTCAAGGTATTTTGGATTTGTCAATTTTAAATAATAAAAAAAGAATATATTTTGTATTTCGTTTTTAAACTGAAATAAATCTTTCGGAATTTCTTACTACCAAGCAGGTGTGGATTACTTTCTAGGTGCTCTAAACTCAGGCTTAGGGCCTTAGAAAATTAGGAGCTTCTTATCTGTGGAGAGAATATTATGTCTTCACTATTCATCTAATAGATGAAGCAAAATAATACAAGGTGCGCCCCTAAAGTAACCGGAAATTTTTTTATAAATAAGGAAAATATTACTCATCTTCAAATAAATTTATCTCCTTCAAAATAATCGCCAAAGGTGTCTATACAATTTTCCAACGTTTCTTCAAGTCATCGAAACACTGTTTGTAGGCGTTGGAACTTACCGTTCTCAAAATACGCGTAACATTTGATTGAATATCCGAGACGTTTTCAAATATCTGTCCTTTCATGGATTTTGCATTTTTTGATTACAAAGGACTTATTCACCACGAATTTGCTCCTGAAAATCAAGCAATTAATCAGTATTTTTACAAGGAGGTGCTTTTTCGATTAAGAAACAGGATAAGGCGAGTTAGGAAGGAACTGTTTGATTCTGGGCAATGGTTTCCTTTACACGATAATACTATGCCCCATACAGCAATTTCTGTACAACAGTATCTTGCTAATCATTCAATTACAGTGATAAATCACCCACCATATTCTCCCGACTTATCTCCAGCTGATTTTTCCTTTTTCCAGAGCTTAAGATGGCCATGAAAGGACAGAGGTTTGAAAACGTCTCGGATATTAAATCAAATATTACGCGTATTTTGCGAACGGTCAGTTCCAACGCCTACAAACAGTGTTTCGATGACTTGAAGAAACGTTGGAAAAATTGTATAGACTCCTTTGGCGATTATTTTGAAGGAGATAAGTTTATTTGAAGGTGAGTAATATTTTTCTTATTTATAAAAATTGTCCGGTTACTTTATGGGCGCACCTTGTACATATATAATACAATTAAAAGCGATTATCAAACACTGTGTATAATATATTGGACACAAATGGTCAAAAATATTAATCAAAAGTGCGAAAGTGATGTGTAATTATTAACAGGCTCGGACGTACATTTCATGACCATAGAGAATGCACTGATTATAATCGAAAATGAAAACCTTGCATTGAAAGCCTTGCGGAATTTCATAATTAAGTAACCAGTTTTCAAATATTCAATAATACCGAACGAGGCCAGGCGAATTATTTATTACAAAACAGTGAGATTTATTAAAAAGTCTGACGGAGACGAAGTTTTTTTTTAATTTATGAAGTTTCACAATCTCTACATTCTCTCAATGTACTCTGGATGCAACGCTCCTAGACCAATTAATATCGATTTTAAGATATGTTGATACAAAGAATGTAAGATAAAGAATTCAGTGTTTAAGAGTTTGTAGAGCATTATACAGTACCAGGTTAAACTAAGAAGAAATTAATAAATCCTATCGAAACAAAAAAAAAGACAATGTTTATGATAAATAATTTTTATATGTGCTGTAAAATTAATATGCTCTTATATTACATACGTTTCATTAAATGTAAAGGGCTTCAATCTTTTTTTACTGCGATTTTTCTAATTTGAATACTTTTACTGGTTGATTTTGAGGATATTTGTTTACGGGATAAATGGTAAAAATTTATTGCTACAAATAATTCTGATGAAACTTCCTCTTGTGGGAGAAAGAAAGAGTTCAGCGTTTCAACAGGCCTGAGACAGAAAGATTATTTATGTACATTCTATAATGATTGATTTTTTTTAACCGAATGACTGTTTATATAAAGATCGCTATACTTGCAAAATATTCTTGGTAAGTATGGATTTTTTTACTAAAATATACTCAAATTCTAAATTTGAAGCATGTTTAGTTTTTAGATACATCTGATGACACATCTGCTGCTACTTCTTTAGGTAATAGAGTTTCAAAATACCTTTTCTTCAAGGTATATAAATTTTTTATTTATGCAAAATTTTAATCACCTTAAACAACAAAATAAAAATATTTTTTTCAGACTTACTTTTTCATTAGAGGAAATATTTTTAAGAATTTTTTACACTCTAAATCAGGGATTCCCAACTTTTTCCCTACATCGACCCCTTTTAAAAGAAGCATTTTCTTCATGGACCATCTCACATTTTTCTCTATAATATGCAGCATACAACATAATTATAATATTAATAATTGCACATAACACTTAAAGATAAAAATTTGACTAAGAATATGAACAAAAAATTAGAAAAAGTGGTTCATTAGGTTTATGTTTCGTTAATTTTGTACTTTTTTATTTTTAATTTCCCAAATATAAATAAAATTTCAGAAACACAGATTGTAATTGCACAAAAGTTCGATTTCAATTAATGTGGTGGTTGTAGTTAATACATTTTTTTTAACGTTTGGCATGAAATTGCTTATCATCGTATAGTCACAATAACTAACATACCGAATATAAATATATTTTTTACTAAACAAATTTACTGACTTAAATGTAATTATAATATACTTTCATTCGACACATATACAAAAGAGTCATGACACTCGACTTTATATGGGTGGATCACTCCGCCCTATGCAAATCTGTATTTATACATAGTAAAATGGATATTATCTAATAATTACATTCCTAAAAAATTAAATTAAATTTTAAAACAGAAAAAATTATCATCGACCCTTACAGATCCCTGGAATACTATAGACCCTTTTTAAACTTCCATCTACCCTCAAGTGGTCCACCTTGACCCCGTTGGGAATCCCTGCTCTAAATCAAACATTCTGAAGACATTTTAATGAAAATACAGCAAAGGGACGCTGTACAAAATTTCTTAGCTATACCTGCCAAGGAATTTTAGATACATAATCTTTTTACGGTGCTCAATTATAAAAAATTCCTTTCTGAGACGTACAGTTTAAAAAATTCTGTAACTGTCAATGTAACTCTCGTAGAAAGATAAGGTTTAAGTTTTTGGATCTGAAGTTCTACAGTATTTTTCTTTTTTTTTTAGAATTCTATCTGCCGAACTTCTCTAGTTACTGATAGAAAACCAGAAATTCCTGTCTTGAAGGGGAAAGGGAGGGGGGAATCTCAAAATTAAATTGATCTGGAGGCCTCAAGGATGCTATGTATCCCACTGCTTACAAGATGATTGCGGAGAGCAAAAAAGTTATCGATAAAGAACATTTTTAAATCCTCAGTAAAATCTAGGAATGGGTAACAGCTTTGAGCTTACAGGTTGGCACCTTGGAGAGACCATTGTCTCGCCAATTGTGTCACGGACATATGACAACTGCAAAGAATAATCCGCTCTTTGATATGTGGAGTAATAGAGAAAATTCCAGATGTAACCCCCGCGCGTAACTGCGGGTGAAGGCAAACTGTTCGTTTCCTCTTCCCCTTTAAGTTGTTATCTATAGAATTCTTCGTCTTTTCTCCCTCTTTAGGATGTTCATTTGTGTCTTTGCTTTCACCTTCCCCTTTAAAATGTGTAATAATGTTTTAACCTTTCTTTCTCTTTGGTGTTGTTCATTAGATTCATTTTCTACACGGTCTCTTGCGCGATGGGATCTCATCTGGAATTTTCCACTGTTAAAACCTCGTGTCAAAGAATATTCGTATTTGGGATCTGCCGCCGGAGACAATCAAGTCTAAGGTTTTTATGGTGCAATTACGAGGCTTTTATCTTCAGTCCAATGAAATCCTCCGTTCCTTATTTTTTAAAATACTGATGGCGAATGTTTTTTAAATACTAAACACTTGTTATTTGTGCTGAGACCTTCTACCCAACTAAGTTTTAAGGCAATATTTTTCAATAAAGTATTTAAAGCACTAAAAGCCGAAAACTAAGCTCTTAGTTTTCGGCTTTTTGAGCTGCCACTAAGTTCTTTGCACTGATGAAGAAGCTCCTTTGCAGCTTCGAAACGGCCGTATTCAAAATTGCACCTTACTGCTATTTGTGCTTTATTTACGTTGGATTTCTTGTTTATTCCTGCTTAAATGGTCCATATCCCGTTGCTGGAAGATTGTCGTTAAAAAGTTCAGCATAAAATGCTTTTGTTATGAGGGGTACCAGAGATACCCCTTTGCGTTGTGTAAATTTAGGGAGGTGAACTCCAAAGGGAACTATGCGTTTATAAATAAAAATAACAACATTTATTATACAATATTTTACAAGAAAAGGTCGGGTTTACATATTATATTTTAAGATCTTGGCTATACATATTTTAACCGAATTAGGGCATACTTCATCCGCTTCCTGCGACATAACCATTACGGGTCGAGTTAAATAAAAGTCTCGTAATCTCTCAAAAGGCAAGAGCAGTATTTAGAGGGGGAATTTATGACCAACCTGGGGAGTTTTGATGAGACAGCAGAGCATGGCATCGTTGAGGCACTTCTACAGGAGGAGGCTTTAGGGATCGGGCTGAAATTCATGTGGCCCTTCACTGGCGGAGGCAACAGGATTCGGCGCTGGCGGTTGAAGAGGGACATCTCGCCATTTTACGGGGCGTCTTTTCTTCCCAGGCTGTCTTCGCAGCTCGCTACCTCAAATCGCTCTCTCGCTCTCCCTCCGAACGTCGTTTCTCCCACACTCGGGGCTCCCACAATCTTCATTATAACCCCTCCCCAGGTTAGTTATTCACGTAAATGTATTGCCTCTTCGAGTTTTTTATTAGAGGGCAGGATGCTCTGACATTCCCATGGTTGACCCACGTGGTACGCTTATTTCCAAGAAATTTGGAAGTCCGTTGAATTTCCTGGAATTTCTTTCCCCCGTCCTGAGGAATTCAGGGGGGGTGATGTTTCTTGGAAAATTGGTGCAGTTCCAATATGGCCGTTTTATGCCCCGTAATCGTGTTGGAAGAACAAAATGGCTATAAAGTTGGAAGGAGTTCAAAATGTCCAAATTGTGGATCCTTCACAACAATCACTCCCCCCCTTTTCTAGGCGTGCTGGCACGCCACAGTCTGTAGGGGTTGAAGAACGGATTGGCTCCATTCGCTTCAGCAAAATAGACTCCAACTGCACAAAAGTCACACTGGCAGTAAAAAAAAATCATGAATGACATCACTTGTAAAAGTTCAGGAGGTCAAAATCTCCCCTTATAGTGCTGCAAGTTTTACTGATTTAAAAAAAAAATTCAAAATTTATAAAGTTTTCTTTAAGCTTACATTAACTCTGACCAACATTAACTAACATCATAGAAAATGGTATGCATACCCTGTAAAACAAATAATAACAAAATAGTGGCTCGATCAACACATGTGATCAGAGATTAAAATGTAAAGAAAAGGTTATCTTACAGAAATAGAAATCTCTACGCTAAAATCGTACAGCGAAGATGAAATTTTCAAAAACGTTGGCAAATGTGCATAATCGCCATTATGTGTTTAACTCGCGGAAAAATTAAAAATGTTCTCTTTTCCTTGCGCTGCCATTTGTGTGAAACATATAATGTGCTATCCATGCATTCAATAATAATAGTATTAATAATGATAATAATAATAATAAAACACAATAATAAAACATAATACACGCTAATCTTTTAATAATATATATATATATATATAATTTTTTTATTTTAAATTTTCCCCCCTTTTTTTTTTTTTTATTTTTTTTTTTGTTGTTTATTCATTCCCCAACGAAATTGACCAAATTTTGCTCTATCATCAGATTTGTACACTGAAACATCGTCAAATTGAATTTAAACTATGCGCACAAATGAACCCACGACGAAAATTCTAAAGTCTGCTAAGTTTCCTAAAAAAAAATTATATAGATATCTCATAGCAATATAACAGAAGACGAAGAGTTAAGAGAGAGAAAAAAAAAACACTTATTTTTTGCCAAAATAAAACTTAACCGAATGAGAAAAAAAAATTTACTCGGTACACCTTAGTTTTCAAAAGCCTATCGTTGACACAAGATAGTTGATCAGACCCTCTGGAGAAAACGATAAAACCCCTTAAACCGAGTATTCCCTTGTAAATTGGCAAATGGGCAGAAAACCTTAGGCGGCCATTCCCAAAGAGTTCTGTCCATGACTTACTGATATCACTGAACCAAAAACATTTTAAGTACAAAGTTTTAAATTCTGCGCAAGTAAAGAAAGTTTAATAGCTTAGCAGAAGTATTGAGCGTCTATTTCCCATTCGCCTGATTTTTGTAATTTTCTTCCGGCAGCGGTTCGCTTGCGGTTTTGATAAATGTCTGGACTCTGCATCTCTGTTCGCAATACAGCTTTCGAATTTCGCTTTGTTTGACACCCCGTTGGAGAGCATAATACAACTATCCGCGACCTCACGTTACATTTTCGCCCTGAACCTAGCGTTGGGGGAATTAGCGAGACTAACTTTTTCACTCTCTCTGAAGGGCAATTGTTTAGCCGGGGGTCCACCAAGTTGCTGTGAACTCCCCCTCCCATTCTCTTCTGTCGAGAACGGGGCGAGGGAACCTCGAATATTTAGTGTTATGCCCCGTAATCGTGTTGGAAGAACAAAATGGCTATAACGTTGGAAGGAGTTCAAAATGTCCAAATTGTGGATCCTTCACAACAGCTTTGAACATTAAAAACACCCGTAGATATTATTTTAAATGGCATCATCAACCCATCAGATTACAAGTGAGTTTTGAGTAACGGCAGAATCTAGCCGTCTGTATGATATGCAACTCTGCTCTATGACGCCAACTGACCACGCAGTAATAATAGATAGCCTCTTTTATATATACTCCCTATTTTTATTTAATTTGACCGGTTCTTATTTATTCGCTATTTTATTAAATTGTCAAATGATGTATACATTAATAAAGCATGGTGTTCAATTTACTTAAGAAGACCAAACAACACCATCAAATTTTATTTACCTTTTGTGCACTGTGCGAAAAATGTGTTAGTGACACTGCACCCTCCTAATCTATCTATATTTCAAAGTTGGAGTTTAAAATTTATTTTTAACATGGATCCATTGAAAGCAAGACAAATAAATTTTCGTTCTCGTGCTAATGTCTAATACATAGTGCAAATATGTTAAAACGTCTGGGATTTCTCAATCACTGCCCAGACTAATAACAGTTATTTTATCTCTAATTTCATTTAACTATGCATTTAAAAGTAGAATTTAGTGATTTATAAATAAAAAGATTCCATGAATACATACATACATACATACATATATATATAATATTAGGTTGTAACGAAAGTTTTCTGCCAAAAAACGTTCTTAATAAAGTTAGAAAAAAAAACATGAAAACAGTACCTTTAGTGCGGGTAGAAATCACTACCTAAATCTATGATTTTTTGCCAACGTTTTGGTAGTTTTTCAAAGCCTTCGGCCCCGAAACTTGGTGGCCATGAGTCCAAAAACAGATCAACCCCATTTCGGACGTCCTGTGCAGAATGGAAGACAGCACCATCAAAATGTAGCTGCAGGTGGGAAAAATGTAGAAGTTCGAAGGAGCGATGTTGGGGCTATATGAAGGGTGGGGCAAAAGATCCCATTCGAGTCCGTACAGAGTCCAGCTGGTGAATGCAGACACATGTGGTCTTGCATTATCTTGATGGAACAGTACCTTCTTCGCCGGAACTCAGTTCGACGTTTTGCCTTGATAATAGCGTCAACACGAACTAGCATCTCGCCGTACACCTTACTGTCGATGGTTTTACCTTTTTCCAGATACTCTTTGTGGATAATACCACCAGATTGTGGCAATCCCACCAGATACAGAGCATGATCTTTTTGTTAGTCAAATTGCGCTTTGCGACGCTGCCGACAGGCTCACCGGGCGCAGACCAACCCCCTTTTCGGCTTGTGTTGTTGAAGTGAATCCACTTTTCATCAAAAGTGACGATCCGGTCCAGAATTTTGTCCTTGCGTTGATATTCGAGCAGTTTAGTGCAGGCCTGAACACGTCTGTCCTTATCTGCTTGAGTCAGCTCGTGCGGCACCCAGCGTTTGAACTTGTACGTCAAGTTTATGCGATGAATAGCGCGACTAATGGACATGGCACTAACGTCTAAAACCTTAATTAGCTCTCGAGTGGTTGCATACTGATCTTCTTCCACAAGTTCTCGCAGTCGGGCCTCATCAACATGAGTAGGTCGGGCAGAGCGCTCTGCTTCTTGAATGTCACAGTCCTTGTTTTTGAACTTTCGGTACCAAACCTTCACAGTGTCATATGATACAACAGTAGTACCTAAAGCTGTACACATGATTCGGTGACATTCTGTAGCTGTCTTTTTGCAACAGAACTGGAAGTAAATGATGGTTCTAATCTGGTAGCATGATAGTTCCATTTCAGACACCTTGTACTTAATGATAACGATATTTTTTTTTTTATAAATTTCATAACACAGTGTTCTAAAGCAAGTCTCTTTCTTTCAAATGCCAAAAATCGTTTGACAAAATATGATTAAACACGCCAACGCGAACTGTTTGCGAAGACGATATTTGCGGTGGCGGGAAACTTTCGTTACAACCTGATATACACACACACACACACACACATATATATATATATATATATATATATATATATACATACGCGGTTTAAATTTTTTTACTGATACATTTTTATGCATTCCCCTTTATTTTTTTTTTACCAATGCGGAGGCACTTGTAATCAAACATTGGCCTATACTACGCCACAATTTTACTGCCCATTTTATTATGGGGGCACCATATAGGGGGACAGCATTACCCCCTATGAAGGGACGACACAAACGGAGGCATTTTTCGTGGGCGCAACGCCGGGATTCGATCTGAGCACCCTCAGCACCGAAAACCAGCGCGCTGTACCACAGGGCAGCCACAAGCCCATTCCCCTTTATGAAAACAGACAGAACTATAAAGGAGAACACGACGTATGTAATATGCAGCAGATAACAAAAATTTATTGATGTAATGTTCTCTTCATTTAGAGATTATACATTGTAATATTCGTAAAAAAACTGTATAAAAAATCAATATCCATCCATAACCTGAAAAAGTGTCTTAGATCACAATAAATGTATGCAGGTTCTGTCACCAACAAGTTTTATAGTAGACTTTTACTCATATTTTTTTTTAAATTTAAGGAAATAATTCTGCGAAACTAAAATTTTATATTGATGAAAGGATATTTTGAATTATTTTACTCATTGCATAATGATGACCTTTAATGATAAAGTCAACGATTTTGAAAGTAAATTTTTTAATAAATTTTGTTTTTGTATCTATGGATGAGTAGCGATGAATATTGTCCCCAATAGGCATTTGGTAGCAAAAAAATTTTTCCCCTTTAATTTCTTTCATTAAATGTAAGGGGAAAAATTAATTAATCTGGATACATTAATTTTTAGCTTTGTTGAAATGAATTTTAAAATGTTATTAATCTAGATCCATAACGTAACTGTAACATTTAATGTAAATTATGTTTCAGCATTGCGTGGATAGGCAGTCATCAGAAAGTTTTTTCCATCAGATATTAGCTCCCAAGAAATAAACAGGATTTTTTTCTTTCACTTCTTTTTGGAAATGTGATGAAACAAATAAATGAATCGGTTATATTGACCTTTTCCCTAGGGGGTGGGATACCATGTATCCCAACAATACGGGTCCAAGAATGAATGAATGAATATATATATATATATATATATATATATATATATATATATATATACACTCATGGACAAAAAAATTAGCGCACCAAGAAATAATTGCGGGATCGTAACGAAACTTGCAATGAAGGTACATGTCGGGGAGATATGCAAATGATTAGAAATGCAGCGTGATTGCGCATTACGTATAGCCGGTAGAGGGCGTTGAACATCGTACTCTGTGGAGTATAAAACAGGTAACCAAAGCTTGTTTGAATGTGCTGAATCATTTACAAAGGAAGAGCTGAGATAGACATGCCATTACGCCGTGTTCGAAGACAATATAAGCAGTTGTCGCAGTTTGAGAGGGGGAGAATCGTCGGGATGATGGAAGCTGGGTGGTCAGCTAGGCGAGTAGCTCGTCAATTAGGCCGCTCTGATTGTGTTGTGAGGAGGTGTTGGGACCAGTGAACCCGAGAGATGTCATCTACACGAAGACCAGTCTCAGGACGCCCTCGACAGACCAGTCGTCGAGAAGACCTCCACATCGTAAGAAATGCACGCGTGCAGCCAACTGCTTCATCGGCCGCCATCCAGGCAGAGGTAGCACCTACACTAGGGGTCTCTGTGTCTTCTCGAACCATACGAAGGCGCCTGGCTGAAGGACAGTTGGTATCGCGGCTCCCATTACGTGTGCTGCCCTTGACGCCCACCCATCGACGCCTCCGTTTGGAGTTTTGCCGCGCACGAGGAAACTGGACTGCAGTGGAATGGAACCAGGTCGTCTTTAGCGACGAATCCAGATTCAATCTGGGCAGTGATGACAATCGTGTTCGTGTGTGGAGAGCCCGTGGTGAACGCTTCAATCCTGCCTTTGCTGTACAGCGACACATCGCTCCCACAGCTGGTGTGATGGTATGGGGTGCCATTGCCTACAATACACGGTCACCCCTAGTATTATTCCGTGGCACCATGACAGCCCAGCGGTATGTTCATGAAATCCTGCAACCACATGTGTTGCCACTCATGCAACGGCACCCAGGAGCCATTTTTCAACAAGACAATGCTCGGCCTCATACGGCAAGGGTGTCACAAGACTGTCTCCGCACTGTTACTACCCTTCCTTGGCCTGCCCGATCCCCAGATTTGTCTCCAATCGAGCATATCTGGGATCATTTGGGACGACGAGTTGGGCATCCCACGAGTTTGAACGAACTAGAGGCAAGGTTACAGCAAATATGGAACGAAATGGCTCAAGACATCATACAGAACTTGTATGACTCAATGCCCGATCGTATCGCATCGTGCATTCGCGCTAGAGGGGGTCCAAAGGAGTTTTAACTCCTCCGTTCTTTTGCCTTTTTCTCTGAAATAAATTATCCCTTTTCTTTGATTTTCTTATCATTTACTTATATCAAAGTAGTCATTACGTATGTAAAATTTCGTTTCACTTTGACGACTCCTTCTTAGTGCGCTAATTTTTTTGTCCATGAGTGTATATATATATATGGTAAGTATGCCTAATATGAGACCCAAGCTTATAGGACGTATAAAGTGCTGCCGCCTGGCGACTGGAGCATAAAACAGTAGTCTATTGCATTATTCGTAATCGGTGTGTCAGTTGAGTGTTTGCAAGCGCACACAAAGGTGCAGTATTGTTTTTTCCTGAATGTGTGCTTTTCGACTTTTTTGCATCACCATTTTCATTGGCTGTTTTCACCTTCAAGGTAATACTCTTATTAAGTTGTTAGTATTGGATAGGCAGCTATAAATGTGGAGAGTAAACACGCCTGTTTGTTTCTAAGCTAACGTGAATCCTAACCTAAAAAGTTCGTTGGCGTGTTCAAGAACATGGTCGTGCCCAATATGAGACCCCAAATCATGCCAAATATGAGATAGGGTCTCATATTAGGCATTTTAGTTTTCAAACTCACAGCCTTGTTTCCTCTGAAGCTGCAGATGCAATGACGCCCAGGCGAAATGCACAACCATGTAGCAGTAGTAACGATGTTGAATGTATTGATCAAACAAGAAGTTCAAACCAGTTCTTAGTGACTCCTGAAGAAATAAATCCATTGCCTACGTTACGTGAGAAAAATATCTCGAAACCAAGTAAGGCCCTTAAAGCCGATATTATCACATCATCGCCCTATAAAAATAAATTGATTGATAGCATTAATAAAAGAACTGCAGCATCTTCGAAAAAAAAAACTTTGTTTCATACAAGAAAAAAAGGAATTGTCTTAAAAGATAAGAAATCAAAGGATAAACAAGGAAAAGAAGATTAAGATAAAAAAGAAAAGTATAATGAAACATTAAAGGGAAAGGGAAAAGGCAAAGGGGTCCCTACAGGAAGGGGAAAATGAAGGATGGATGAAAATGCAACAGAGCACGAATAAGCCTAATCATAGCTATGATGATCTCAGGTCATTTGAAGATCATGAAAAATTTCTCTCCATGACAGCAGTGATGATAGCATTGAAGAAAACGACGCTGAATGCCTTTTTTGCGGTTGTTTATTTTCAGAAGACAAACGGGGAGAGCAGTGGCGTTAATGTAAAAGGTGTTTCAGGTGGGCCCATGAAGATTGTGGAGCTGACAAACTTTTTATTTGTAAACAATGTGAAAAGTTTGAATCTAAAAACAAAAAAGGAAACAAAACCTGTAGTCTAAACCAACTAATTTATTTAAAACTAGCGGTCCTTCCCGACTTTGTTCGGGTTGAAAAATATTGTACCAATAAATTTCCAGTTGATGGCCAATAAATTGTAAATCTTTTTTTACCTTAATAATAACCTAAATAATACCTTAAATTAATTTTACGTTAGTTAATAATTAAAATAAATTTTTTAAAAGAAAAAGGCGTGCCGGAGAACGGCCAGGTTCGAACCGCTAGCGTCAGAATAGAAGCCCACCGCGATAGCACCACGATAAGGATCGTTGAAATCTTCGGAACAAAAAGCGGTAGAAGACAGTAACGGAAACAATGGAGATTGCTAGGATTAAACCCCTAACTTTATTTCTACTGATCAGATATACATAATATATAGCCTATGTCAATCTGGAATAATGTACCTTTCAAACAGTGAAAGAATTTTTCAAATAGGTACAGTGGTTCTGAAGATTACCCTCCACGTACAAAATCGCTCTCTCTCTTTATATATAAGTATAGATGTCACTTTTCTTTTTCACCTATTAGTGCATATAGGTAACTGTTATCTAATTATTGTGTACAGTTTTGTCTTTACGAACTTTTCAGTAATTCTAATTCATATTTAGAGTTGTAGAATGGGGGTCTCATATTAGGACTACTTTTTTCAGACCCCAAAAAGGGAACACTTGTGTTTATAATTTCATACAAGAAAATTGTAAGGTTATTTCAATTTTCTGTCATTGTTATATGTAGTAAAATATATGTATTAAAAGGATATCAAGTTGGTACTATAATCCCTCACTTACTTTCCTAGTTATATAGGAAAATAAAAAGGGGTCTCATATTCGGCATACTTACCCTATCTATCTATCTATCTATCTATCTATCTATCTATCTATATATATATATATATATATATATATATATATATATATATATATATATATATATATATATATATATATATATATATATATATATATATATATATATATATATATATATATATATATATACATATGGCGCGGTGGCCCAGTTGGCAAGAGCAGCAGGCCAATGATCTGAACGTCTGTGGTTCGATGCTCGTCGCTGCAAATCCACCGCCTTGTTCACTAATGGTGGCCGAGGCACGTAAAATAGGTCGTGGTTGCTGTCGAAATAGTTGCAATTTTTGACAACGAGACCGTTTCCATGACTACTCGCTTAAGGAAAGTGAGAATGGTTTTTAGTGTTTAAAAAATTAGAAGTCGCTTTTTTCCTGTGTTTTGAAGTCGCTGTTCTTTTTCTTCGTATTGTATTCTACATGTAGTCAACATGTCATTTATTCGTACGTCATTAAAAAATACTTAAAAACGCAGTTTACATTCTATTTACTCATGTGTGAAGTATTCATTCAATAGTTTTAAAATGCTATCATCAACCTTTGGAACAAAGGTAAGACTAACTGCTCATTCTCTTTATACTATTCTTCAAGTATTCTTTCATGTGGTCCGTCGAGCCGGAGCTGTCATGCGTAAATATAAATAGTATATATTTATACACTGCTCAAAACAATTAGGGGAGCACATGGTTTTAACGAAATTACGCAAATACTTACACCGATAAGTAACATAAAATAAATCATCCATAATTTAAAGCCTAGCAGGAAACAGAAGAAGAAAACTTCATATGCAAATCAAAGTTCATGACGTCAAAAACCAGAAAAAGAACATAAGGGCGGAAATTGGGATGTTGCAGAAACGTCTGTTTCACTGCCTTAACTGGGAAATTCGATTGCTCAGTTATTCTTTTTGAAAAAAGGTGACTTGAAAATGTCTCAACAGCGGGATTTACCGGAATCCATGGCATGTCGTATTATAGGCAGACTTGAATCCGGGCAAACACAACGTAGTGTCGCGGACGCTGTTGGAGTCGCCAGAAGTGTCGTTGCAAGGCTGTGGAATCGATTCCAAGACACAGTGAATGTTAGACGTCGACCAGGGCAAGGTCGGCCACGCGCCACTACAGCAACTGATGACCGTTATATACTGTTAACAGCTCGTCGAAACAGAACAGACAATGCTACTCAGCTGCAAAGACAGTTGCTCTTGGCACCAGGACGAAGGGTGTCCAGCCAAACAGTACGTAATAGGCTTCATCAGGGAGGTCTCTATGCACGTAGGCCAATGGTCTGCATTCCGTTTACCCCACGCCACCGTTCGGCCCGAAGAAGATGGGCTGGTGAACATCGAGATTGGGAGCAACATGATTGGATACAAGTGCTGTTTACATACGAGTCCCGATTCAGTCTGGAGTGTGACACCCGACGTGTTTTGGTATGGAGGGAAAGGGGCACTCGAAATAACTCCCATTCGTTCGTGAAAGGTCACAATACAGACGAGCTTGTTTTATGGTATGGGGTGGAATCAGCATAGGTGGACGTACGGACCTGCATATCATTCGGAATGGTACTTTGACGGCCCGAAGGTATGCAGACGAGATACTGAGACCTCATGTCATACCTTACGCTGCAGCCATTGGAGATTCCTTTGTGTTCCAGCATGATAATACCAGACCGCATACAGCTCGTCTTGTGGAGAACATGCTTGAAGCATACAGCGTATGGAATGGCCAGCATGCTCTTCTTACCTGAATCCAATCGAGCATGTTTGGGATATGCTCGGACGACGCATTGCTGCGAGACCAAGGCCTCATTTTACTCTCCGAGACTTGGAGATTGCACTTCTTGAGGAGTGGAACAGTATTCCCAAAAGTCTTATCGATAACATCATCGCATCCATGGAAAACAGGTGTGCAACAGTCTTAGCTGTTCGAGGAGACCACACGCCATATTAAAAATCTTGCATTATTTCTAAACAATACTCTTTTTTTATCGTTTACATGTAACCAAATTGTTTCCCTAAATAATCTTTTCATGTTTTTTCCATATTTTCAAAGAATTAAAGCTTAATTACAAATTTTTTTACGTCTTTTTTCTGTATTGCGCATTGATACACGTGTACTATCCATTTTATGCCAATACGTGGCTGTCTCGCACGGTTTTCTTAACTTCTTTGCTTGCTCCCCTAATTTTTTTGAGCAGTGTAGATATAAACTTTAAATCGAAAAATACGGTTTACATACATTATATAGATAATAAATCAAAACAGTAGTTGTACTCTGTTATACAATTATAGAAAATGGCTCCAAAGCTTTCAAAGAATTTAGTTAAATTTGAATTCTTAGTAAAAGAGATCGAAGCCTTTGAAAATAAAATTATAAACTGTGATCAAGAACAATCACATATAACTGTATTTAAAAAGAAAGTTGAGTCATTTCAACAGTCTCTAAAATAGGTACTTAATGAGTTGACACTGATCGAATGTGATGACAAGTTTGATGAATGTATTATACATCAAGACAAATTATTAAATTGGGTCATTGACCTTGAAAGCCGTTCTACAAAGCATTCGGAGAACGCAGGTTCGGAAAACCAAAATTTGAGAAATGATAAGCAAACTGTTCTAAAGTTACCAAAACTTGAAATACCACATTTCTTCGGTAATTCTGAAACGTGGATTTCATTTAAGGAATTATTCAAATCATCAATTCTCGAAAATAAGTCATTAAATGAAATAGAAAAATTGCAATATTTGCAATCATGTGTTCCTGGCGATGCCGCCAAATTAATTCGTGGATTCTCAATCAAGGCAGAAAACTTAAAAAACTGCTGCGAAATACTATCGAAGAGGTATGAAAATAAAAGGCAGTTGGCAGTGAGCCAAATAAATAAGATATTTGGCGTGAAAGTAATGAAAGCTAACAATTCTAAAACGCTACTCGAGATTGTGGACACTTGCAATGAAGCGGTTAGAAATTTAAATACATTAGGGTTAGAGTCAAATAAATTGAGCGATTTGATGCTAATAAATTTTCTAATTTCCAAAGTCGATGATACAGTAAAACAACGGTGGGAATTAACGTTAGAAAATGACAAAATACCTGACCTGGAAGATTTCAAATCTTTTATTGAAAAGGAGGCTAGAAGCTTAAACGAGGTAAAATTCAGTAAGCCGGAATTCAGAAGGGTACAGAGTAAACCAATTGATAGTGTAAAGAAATCTCATATAAATAATGTTTTTGTAAAATCTAATGAGTGTATTTTATGTAAACAAAAGCATGGGTTGTTTCAATGTAAAACTTTTAATTCTATTTCGGTAACTGAGCGTTGGAATATTGTAAATGAGCACAAACTATGCCAAAATTGTCTACGCCAAAATCATACTCTTGCAAAATGTCGCATAGGCATGGGATGTAAAAATTGTGCAGAAAGACACCATACTTTGCTTCATATTTATATTCCAAATGCTAACGACAATAGTGTTAATCCTATTGTATCAAATAATTTTTATTCTGAATCCAATATGCAGTGTAATGTATTATTATCCACAGCTATCATTAGAGTTAAAACTAAATCTGGTCAAATGATTAATTGTCGTGCATTAATTGATAATGCAAGTCAAAATTCACTGATATCAAGGAAATGTGTCGAGCGACTTCAATTGCCATTAGAAAATACTACTCATCGTTTGATTGGCATAAATAGCACTGCGGCAGAAACATCATTATTCTTAACTGAATTCGAATTCTCTTCACATTTTTCAGCTGACTCATTTAAGGTTTTTGGTTTGGAGCGCTACTGTCATTTTTTGCTACACGAGGGTTAATTAGACCGGGACCTACAGCTTAAAGCCGATTCCGAACGGCTACAAACATCCATGCCAAGAGTGGGACTCGAACCCACAGACTCCGGTACCGAATGCCAGCGCCCTAGCTATTCGGCCATCATCCGGCTCTCATTTAAGGTAAATGCCTTAGTAGTGACAAAAGTTACTACTTCCCTACCAAATTTCAACATTCAGAATAATAAGTGGCCACACATTCAAGGCCTTGTACTTGCTGACCCATCATTCTACATTTCAAATGAAATTGATATTCTTGTGGGAGCAGATATTTTCTTATCATTAGTTAACGGTTCCCCAATAATGGGACCTAAAGGTACGCCTTCAGCTTTGCCTACCAAATTAGGACATTTGTTATCGTGAATGGTAAATTCGCAACCTAATCAAAAATCTTCTCTTGTGTGTTACACACTGATGAATATTGAAAACACATTGAAGAATTTCTGGGAAATTGAATCAATCCCTAGGTCAATCAAGTCTACTGATGAGGATGAAATGTGCGAATCAATATTTATCAAGTCTCATACGAGAAATTCAGAAGGAAGATACGTGGTTAAACTTCCATTTAAAAGTAATTCTAGTCTAGGGGATAGTCAAGAAAAGGCAATGAGAAGGTTTTATTCACTTGAAAAGAAACTACGAGCAGACGAGCATTTGAAAAGTAATTATATCAAATTCATGGAGGAATATCAAAAACTTGGTCAAACGACTCTCCTTAACAATTCAACTACTGATCAAAATTATTTCTTACCCCACCATGGTGTAGTTAATGAACATAGCTCTACTACCCAACTAAGAGTCGTCTTTGATGGGTCATTCAAATCAAGTAATGGAAAGTCACTAAATGACACATTGTTAAAAGGAGAAAAACTTCAATCTGACATTTTTATGATCTTGATTAAATTTATAACTTTCCCTGTTGCCTTTTCAGCCGACATTGCGAAGATATATAGGCAAATATTAGTTTCAAATGAAGATTGGCCATTCCAGCAAATATTTTGGAGGAAATCTCCAGAAGATCCACTGTTAATTTATCAACTCAATACTGTCACCTATGGCACAGCCTGCGCCCCATTTCTGGCAATACGTACTATCAAACAACTATGTGTAGATGAAAAAGAAAAATATCCCCAAGCCTCTAAACTAGCAGAAACCCATTTTTATGTCGACGATCTACTTGCTGGTGCTGATTCAATAGACTCAGCTAAATCAATCATTCACGAACTTATGGAATTCATGATCGCAGGAGGATTCGAACTCTGAAAATGGTCATGCAGTCATCCAGAAGCTTTTTCAGAGCTTCCAGCCTCGTTAATGGCGAGTAATTTCTCCCATGCATTTCATGAAGATTCTTTTCAAAAAATTCTAGGCCTTTTTTGGAATTTGAGAGAAGACTCTTTCCAAGTCAGAGCAGTCCCTCAGGATAATGTCTCCACTAAAAGACACTGATTATCCATAATTGCGAGAAGTTTTGATCCGTTGGGTTTTGTATCACCTTCTACGATAATTCTCAAAATCCTTTTACAAGACTTATGGAAAGCCAACCTGGATTGGGATGATCAGTTGCCAACAGATATTCTTGAAAGATGGCATAGATTTCAGTCAGAAATCAATTAATTCAAAGAAATAAAAATTCCAAGATATATCCATACATTAAATGCTCAAAGATGCGAGTTTCACGGTTTCTTTTTAGTGTTTAAAAAATTAGAAGTCGCTTTTTTCCTGTGTTTTGAAGTCGCTGTTCTTTTTCTTCGTATTCTATTCTACATGTAGTCAACATGTCATTTATTCGTACGTCATTAAAAAATACACTGAAGTGCCACTGAATTAGGGATACCTACCTAGTAACGAGTTGGGCATCCTGTGGCCTTGATAACGGCTGCCACACGACGAGGCATAGATTCAACAAGTTTCTGGAAACGTTCCACGGGAATGGCTTGCAAAATATTGGCTGAAGCTGTCCATAATTCAGTAAGGTTCTTTGGTGCTGTGTGATGGCCTTTCACGCCTTGTTCCAAAACATCTCAAAGATGCTCAATACGATTTAAGTCTGGGCTTCTAGGTGGCCAATTCATGACAGAGAAGTCAGAGGAATGCTGATCCAACCAGCCAGTAGCCAACCGGGACTTGTGAGAGGTCCAGTTGTCTTGCTGGAAAACTCCATTACCGTGCGGATAACAGAACAGCATAAACGGATGGAGGTGATCACCCAGCAACTCTACGTACCGAATTGCATTGAGGGAGGTTGGTACACGCACCAAAGATCCCAAACTGCGCCACGAAAAAACACCCCAGACCATGATTGAGCCACCATGCCCTTGTACAGTTCCAGCCAGGCATGCAGGATCCATGGCTTCATGAGCGCTGACGCCATATTCTCAGCCTCCCGTCGGCGTTAAGTAGTCGGAATCGAGACTCATCACTCCATGCTACTCGTTTCCAGTCCTCTACACTCCAGTCTCTGTGCTCTCTTGCACAGGCAAGACGTGCAGCCCGATGGCGAGTATAGAGCAATGGTACTCTCGTAGGTCGACGGCTCCCGAAACCCATACGGTGAAGCGAGCGTTGCACAGTCCGTTTACTGACTGTACGACTGGCACCGTCATTAAAGTGGGTGGTAATTTGAGATAATGTTTGGCTTCGCTGGCTACGTACAATACGCCTGAGCCGTCTCTCACCACGCACTGTCAAGGCTAATTGTCCTTTGCAGTTTGCCCGATCGCTATTTTTTTTCCACCATCCATGTATTCTTGGTATACTCTTGACACTGTCGACCTTGAAAATCCTAGCTGTCTGACGATTTCGGAAATTGAATGGCCCATGCGTCGCGCACCTACCATTTGTCCGCGATCGAAGGCGTCTAAATCAGGCAGTTTACCCATACTGGCAATTCCAACAACTAATTCAGAACAACCACAGTACGCGCTTTACCACAGCGCCTTCACTTGCAC
The DNA here is from genome assembly GCA_907164885.2 of Dolomedes plantarius. Taxonomy (NCBI): domain Eukaryota; kingdom Metazoa; phylum Arthropoda; class Arachnida; order Araneae; family Dolomedidae; genus Dolomedes; species Dolomedes plantarius. The sequence continues at coordinate 179,217,256 of OU015496.1, read as the reverse complement.
ATACATAATGCGCAGCGCTGCACAATTTGCATAGGCTTTGCTATTCCTAATTAAGTGGCACTTCAGTGTACTTAAAAACGCAGTTTACATTCTATTTACTCATGTGTGAAGTATTCATTCAATAGTTTTAAAATGCTATCATCAACCTAAGGAACAAAGGTAAGACTAACTTCTCATTCTCTTTATCCTATTCTTCAAGTATTCTTTCAGTTGCAATGTCCTCCAAGTTCTCAAATTTACCTCTGGAGGTGCGGGGTAAAGTGTTCCGGTCACGTCATTTGACTTGGTTCAAAATTACGGGACCGGTCATTTAGCCAATTCGGACCCCGAACCTTGTGGTGCTAATTCAAAACAGGTGCCGTCCCTTTCAGTCCAATAGCCTATTAGGACCTGGTGAATGGAACCTCCAACCAGGGGGCGTTAGTAACAACAACCTCCTTAATGGCCGTTCTAAAGAGGGAATAGGAAAAATGGGCCCCGTAAGCTAACGGTTAAGGCTCATTAGTTTTAGCTCGATATTTTAAATGTTTTAGTTTAGACGAGGGCTTTCTTAACTACCCTTTGTTGATCAAGAACCACTTGTTAAAAACAAATTCGTCGGAGAATCTCCCAACCAACCCTTTTAGAGGCAAAAAAATGGGTTTAATTAGTTGACTACATAAACTATTGGTGATAAAAAACTTAAATAAAATGTTACAAATAAACTTAATGTCTTTATCAAAAATTTAATCTAAAAGTACATTTAATAGCAAATACAAATTCCTTTGAAAACTTAAAACTGAATGATATTTCTGAGCTTCCATTTGCTTCTACTAGCTGAAAATTTGCTGCGAAGCTGCGGAACGACCGTGAAACTGGAACTACGCGTTACAGAAAATATTTTACGGATTTTTAAGCAGAGCAGGGATTTTTTTTCATTCTCGGGACGTCAGGAAAAGGAAGAAATACAGGAATTTTTAAAATTTGAACAAAGAAAAATCCATTTCCAATCTTATAAAATTGCTAAATTTGAGGTCGGTTTGAAACGCTGAAACTAATTTTTTTTAATGGCTGTTGACATCATGGACCAATTCTTGGGTTCTCCCGGACCACCTGTTGTCCACGGACTACCGGCTAAAAGCCAATAGTCTAGACCAGTGGTTCCCACCTGGTGGAACGCGAGAGAATTTGCGGTGGTACGCAGATGGGTTCAATAAAAATAAGTTCAATATACGTATAAACGGCTTTTTCTAGTTTTACGGATTTATTTTCTATACTAGAAGGTAACCCGTCATTTTGACGTCATAATACTAATAATGACGTCATAATGGAAAAAGTATATGAAAGTTAAAAAATATCCCGAATTATCTAACAATATTGCATTTAATCCACACCTTGTAAAAGCAAACCCTTTCATTATTTTTTATTTATTTAGTTTTTCATGCGATTGGAGTAGTAGACTGTCATACAGTTTTTTACAGTTCACTACGCGATATGAATACTTGAGCTACTTGATTCATTCACATTCAAGTTTGTTTACTTTCAGAATTCATCGCAAAAGTAAACAGATTTTTAAAAACTGTTAAATATACAGCTAAAAGCATCCAATTTGTTTAGTTCTGAATGTTTTATAGAAAAATAGGCTGAACAAACGTGATTTGATGGAGACGATATTAGTTTTTAGGTAAGAAAAAATTCTGATCCACATCTGAAATTGAAATTAAGCCTAACCGGCTGTTTGTTTACTGAGGGATTCAATTGAAAGATGAGTAGAGCCCGGAAGTGTCATACAGAGACAACGGCTATTATATATATAATTTTTGTTTTATTTATACTTTAATATATTTTGCAAAGTTATTCACATGTGTATAGAATTTACGTGATCCCCCTCAAGAAGTTATAACATAAACAGTGGTACCACATGGCCATACAACGTTCTTATGAGGTACTCAAGTATGAAAAGGTAGGGAATAACTGGTTTAGACCATGATATAGTGATTACTTCTAAGGATAAAATAAAACATTCAGGTTTGTAAGTTCATGATGTTTTAATTATTTCTTGCATAAGCAACCAACAATACGAGTTTTTAAACCTGAGATTAGTTCTTGAAAAGGAATAGAAAATATTTTCCCTCTGATTTGCCTTTGGAAATGTAAAGAAACGAAATAAAAAAATATTAAGTATGTTCTCAGTATTCATTTTATATTAATAGTAGAGTATTTTAAGTACTGCTCATTCTAACTCGTAGCACAATAATAACTCTTAATGATGCACTAAAACGTAATTTTTTTGCGGGTAAATTATGTTTTATGAAGTAATAGGCGAGGCCACCTCGCCTATCGTCCCACGTGATCGGGCGGGAGGCACACCAAAAACGTGACTCTTCCGTCTTTTGGAGTTTATTCCTGACTGATTTTATGGCCGGATTGTCCAGTGCCAAGTCGTGTGTATCTCCAAGATCACAACTTTCAGAAACGATTCTTCAGTTAATGATAATGTCGGCACTGTTGGAAAAAAGATATCATTATTACACGGTTTATTTCTGGTAATCTTGCTGTGGCCTACCTTCACGGGTTAGTTTTTTTGTTATAACTTTTTTTATATTTTTCTTCTTACATAGGAAAGTGCTGCAATCTGCACTTTATAACGCAGGTATTTATATTAAACTAGCTGAAAACCCGCGCTTCGCTACGGAGTACATTCAAATTAAATACAACGGTCAACGTATGCAATTTACGCCAAAAAATAAATATATATATTTACTAGCTGAAAACCCGCACTTCGCTACGGAGTACATTCAAAGTAAAAACATCGGTGAATGTATGCAATTAATGCCAATATATATATAATAAATACTACGATGAATGTATATAATTGATGTAAAATATATATATATATTTATAAAAAAATCGTAAGGGATATTTTTATAGACAAAATAATGTAGAAGAAGATATTCAAATTAAATCTAATATAAAGAATACTAAAGAATATAGTACAGTTAATATAGTACAGTTTCTAGAACATTTCTTTTACTGTATTTTAATATTTTTTTGGATAATGTCCAATCGTCTGCCGCATTAGCAAGAAAAAAAAATTATTTTTTGTCTATTTAGTTTTTATGCACGTGACGATAAATTTATTTAAAGTACCAGAAAAAGAAGTCACGTGATCAGCATTTAATAAATTAAATTCTAAAAATTAATCTTTAAAAATTCACCAAAAATCAGGAAATGAAGGTAAAGATTCGAAAAAGATTTCATTTTAAAGGAATTTTTATGATCTTTCTCGTGACATAAATTTTATAACCCTCAAATTATTATTTTAAATGCAAACTTAAAAAAAGTAAAAAAAAAGCTTAAAAATTTAATTTAAACAAATCTAAGAAGAATTTTTCAAAAATCTCTCTTAGTGCACCCCTACACTATAAGAAGAATCGCCGTGCAAAATTTCAGCCCTTTAGGTCCAGCGGTTTGGTCTGTGCGTTGTATGTCAGTCAGTCAGTGAATGAATGAATGAATGAATGAGTCAGTTACGGAACTGTTTTATATATATAGATAATAAATGCGATAATCAATGTATACAATTGATGTAAAATATATATCTATCTATATATATATATTTATAAAAAAATCGTAAGGGATATGCATTTTTTTTAGATAATATCCAATCGTCTGCTGCATTAGAAAGAGAAAAAAAAATTTTTTTTTGTCTATTTAGTTGTTACGCACGTGACGATAAATTTATTGAAAGTACACAGAAAAAGAAATCACGTGATCAGCATTTAATAAATTAAATTCTAAAAATTAATCTTTAAAAATTCACCAAAAATCAGGAAATGGAGGTAAAAATTCGAAAAAAATTTCATTTTGAAGGAATTTTTATGATCTTTCTCGTGATGTAAATTTTATAACCCTCAATGCATTATTTTAAATGCAAACGTAAAAAAAGTTTAAAAAACAGCTTAAAAATTTAATTTAAAAAAATCTAAGAATTTTTGAAAATTCTTTCTTAGTGCACCCCTACACTATTAGAAGAATCGCCATGCAAAATTTCAGCCCTTTTGGTCCAGCGGTTTGGTCTGTGCGTTGTATGTCAGTCAGTCAGTCAGTCAGTGAATGAATGAGTCAGTTACGGAACTGTTTTATATATATAGACTATTATTACACTACGATTCTTCATTCTTTGTTAGGTGCTAAAATGATGCTTAGGATCTATGTGCTCTCTAAGAAATACTTTTAAAAAATTTGAATTTTAAAGGGATCAAAATGGGCTTTCTCCCCCCAAAAAATAAATAAAAATAAAATAAAAATAAAAAATAAAGTAAAAATAAAATATATAATAAAATAAAACTCTAAAACTGTATTTAACATTGAATTCCAACCGGATTACTTTTATATGAAAATATCACTGAACAAGATTATACGTACAAAGTTTCATTACAGTCGGCTCAAATTAGACGGAGCTAAAAATATTTGAAAATTAAATTATTTTCAAATGTGTTCCAATGTACACCTGTCCATCGATTTGCACGGTACTTGGTTTACACGGTTTCGGTTTTACATGGATTCTAAATTTTATAAATTAAAAAAAATATCGATGTATTATTTGATTATTTGAGTGTTTTACATTGAACGCACTCATTAATTTATCTGCACAGACGTCACAAGTGCATTGCGCTGCGTTTAGCATTGGCGTCATTAAAGTAGATTTTGCTTCATTTCCATACTGTCATTCCTAGCTCAATTCTACACGAGATAAGACGTTAATTTTTGAAATACATATGTAAATAAATGATTTATCATTGCATATTACTTAAATGGCTTTGTCTTCACTTCGGCATAAACTCTTTGCATTTTTACACTGTTATTATAAACATAACTACGGCTCGCACCTATCCCCTTGTTTAATATGAGTGCTGTGTCCTGTTTTACAAGGTTTCGATTTACCCGATTTGTCGTGGAATGCATCTACCGTGTAAATCGAGGGATAGGTGTATTACGTTTCCAGTTTTAAATCTAAGTATATATGAAAGCCAAATATCACTCACTCATTCACGACTGATCTTTGTATCTCTACAACCATAACGCCTAGGGGGCTGAAATTTTGTGTTAGGATTCTCCTTATGTCATTTATGCTTATTAAGATTTTTAGAAAAAAGAATCCAACCTTTAAAGGGTTTAAAATAGGGGCTTGAATTCCCAAAATAAAAATGGCTTTCATATTTAATGCCTGATCACGGTCGTTAAATTACAGGATGAACTTCTCTGAGTAATAACAACACTTTACCACTAAGGTTAATTTAAATGAAATTAACCAAACTACATAATGGATGGTAGTAATGTATTTCGTCGTAAATCACGGGTATTTATCTAGTATATGTACTATAATATTACGGACGTATGTGTGGCGTGTGTGTAAATGAAATTGAAAGAAAAAAAAGAAAAAAATGTACGTATCAAATTTGCATGCAATTAATTATGCTCCATACTTCATTTATACGGAGTGTATTTCATATCCGAACTTCGTCTCGTATACCACGTGATTTGGTTGGTAACGAAGATGCAGAGTGAATCAGCTTTTTTGGATAATTTTTTTTTTGTAATCTATTTTTCAATTGATCGTCCTGAGCCAAGGTGTGTTTACCTTAAAGATAACACCTTTCATCAACAATCCACCGTTTATTGATAATGTCGACACTGTAGATGAAGAGATATTTATCACTGAATTTGATATAACGAGTAATCTTAATTTGATTTATCTACACGTGTCAGTTTTCGGCCTCTTTAGTTAGTTTACGTTTTAACTTTTTTTTAATAATTAGGTGAAAGAGCATGTGAAGCCAAAACTCAATGAACACGTTTCTTGTTAAAAGTACCGATTTCGGTAGATGCTCACCTTCATTTTGAAGCCAAGTGATATTGTTATTTTCGCGAATCGAAGTGAGGGGTAGCCGAGTTCCATATGCAAAAACATAGGTTGTCCTGAAGTGAAAATGAACGGTCGACCGGGTGATCGTATAAAATAAAGTTTGCAAGAGTGATGTGGCAGATTTTTTGCTTCTTTTGTAACCATTTTTATATTCTTGTATTTTTTAGTAACTGTAGTGTTTTAGGTTTTTAGTCTCGTAAATATACGGTTTTAGTCTCGTAAATAAACGGTTTTAGTCTTGTAAATAAATGGTTTTAAAATACAATAGTTTCCTCATTGAAACCGAGTTTAGTTGAACACGCTCTCAAGAATATACGTATCTTTATTGCTAGACGCCCTCAACCAAAGAATTACTGCTCAATATCAAAGGTAAGTGAAGACGTCTTACGTATATGAGAAGACGTATCTAATTTTTTGCAGCTATCATTGACCGATTAAGTACGCGATAAAACGGTCAGTCTCACTATAACACGCTTTATGATGACGTGTACAGCACTTTTTAAGCCGTGCGCTGATTACGGTACCCGCGGTGTAGTGATGGGTTGTCAGTTGCACTATTCACCCTTCTTTAGTTTCGAGCATCTACTTCGCAACTGGCTGGATATATACAGTCGAACCTCCATATATCGAACTTCTCTATATCGAAATTTTCTATATATCGAACTCTTAGCAAATCTCCATGTTCATTACATAGAAAAACTGTTTCTATATACCGAAAAAATCTCTATATATCGAAATTTTTTTCGCGACATATTGGGAGATTTGTTTCCACTTTAGAATAAAATCTCCAATTTTTGGCGTTTGAAACAATACTTCGTGGACTTCAATTCGTGGAAAACATCCCTGGTGAAGTTTTTAATGGACTGAATAAATGCGAGCATTTCTTTGATGAACTTTCCGCAAAACTGGCTGTTCAGCAAGATATTCGTAGTTTTTTTTAAAAGAATGTAGCTGTGATCACTGTAACCACTAACTGGATTATTGTTTTTTTTTAAGGTATATAGTACTCAATAAATCTTTCACATTAATTTATTTTTTAGTTATTAACTTTCATTTAATGTGATTCGCATATAAATTGGAAAAGGAGTTTCGTATACGAAAATCAGCTTTAATTTTAATGTTTTAGGAGAATTATGATAAAACTAAGATCAATTCTATATATCGAAATTTCTATATATCGAAATTTTTTCCGGTATTTTGCTACTTCGATATATGGAGGTTCGACTGTATTTGCATGATAATGAAAAAATAAAAGAAAAGAATAATCGACATTATAAAAAAAATTGCTTTACATTCAGCGATATTTTCAAATTCAGACATATTTTGAAAAGAGACAAAAAAAAAACAGGTAAACGTTAACAGAAGAGAACATTGTAACTTTTATGAATAGATTTTCTTTAATTGTAAATTAGATATGAATTGTGTATCTTACAATTTTAATATTTGCTTTAATAAGTACAATTTTAGCTCCCCAGAAACAAACACATACATAATAATTCATATTTATCAAATATGGTAACGTGTACCATTTCGGTACAGATGAGTCCAGAAAATGGCACCTTGCTTGGCAGGAAACGTGTTAAAATAAAATATTTAATCCTTTCAGTTATTTGAAATTAGATAATAGGGGCTAAGATGTATGAATCAGCATTAATGATAATATTTCTAAAATTTAGTTCAGCTGAAATATCTACCTATGCACTGACAGAAGAATTTGCTTGCTTGTAGCAATGCGAGATTCCACGCGGGAGCTTCGCATCCCATACCTTGATGACGTCGCACTGATAATGCTCCGTTCGGAAAAACAAAGATAATTATGCATTGTTTATCCACGTGTACAGATTTCACCTTCATGCATGGCGGGTGACACCTGAGACTAGCAAAGAGAGCCGATAAGAAGCGGTGGTGCTTCAGAGAAAGTTTTCAACACATTTGTTTTATATCATTCTTGAATTACGAGAGCTTTTACCTCTCTCAATTGATGAAATTTTGAAACTTGTACTGAAACCTAAAATATATTTCCTTTTTCTTTTTTTCTTTAATTAACTAGTGTATTACGTATTTATTAACAAAAATATTTCGTGAAAACAGGAATTTTCAATTACCGTAAAATCTTGAGTAATACGCACTTTTTTTTTTCACATTTTAATCCGCAAAAAGATGAGGGTGCGTATTATACACGTGTACAAAAAAAAGTAGTTTTAAACATTGAATAAATGACAAAAAACAGAAGGGCTATATTTTAGTGAAAGTGATTAAGATTGATAATTTCATTGTATTGTTTGTTTTGAATTAGAAATTTAAGTTTTTTTTTCTACCGAATTTGACGCTTTCGTTTATTTTTACTACAAATTTTATTTACGTAAATAAATATTTGCGCAATTTTTAAATAAAATATTGAAAAGTTATGGGGGCATATTATAGTTAAATTTTAATTTTTTCAGAAAATTTCGCGCAAAATCAAGCAATACACGTGTGTGTATTGTAGTCAAGATTTTACGGTATATGAAATCTCTTATTTGTCCTCTTCTGTTCTTGCAACCACCTGTTTGCACGCAACTTGACACTAAAACATATTAGACTCTTGAAATTCATCAAACCTCTTTGTTACCTCTTGAAATTCATTAAATACTAGACCACATGTTACCCGTTTTATTCCTAACTTTTCAAGGGTTATGAAAAATTCAAGTAAGTTTCGATATCGCACTAAAATCCAGTGCGATGTCGAAAAGTATCGATATCAATCGTATCGAAGAATATCGTATCGATTAGTTTAATTAAGCACTTCCATCTGTTCGTGTTATTGATAATTCAAGAATTGGTATAAATTAAGCCTCGTGATTTCGTGAAGCAACTTATCTGGTTTCGAAAGACAGGTGGGTTTGAAGATTATTTGCATCTTTCTACAAATAATCGAACATTTTCTTTCTTTCTCCTAAGCTTTGAATCATATTTACAAAGCTCTAACACCAATTAAAAAAATTAAATAGTTTTGCCGTTATTAAAAAATTCTATCATCCGGCAGATGGCAGCATTGCAATGCGAAATGTGTGAAATCCCCTTTCCGTTTAAACTTCATGATGAATTACTCTATTAAGGGGACAGTGAATCTTCAAACCTAACTTTTTTTGTTTTGAATGGATTTGCTTGAAATTGGAATAGTGGTTAAAATTTTAAAATGAAATATTAATAATTTATGTATTATGAATTATTAATTATATCAAAAAATGGCCTAATTAAAAATGTTCCATGCGCATTTCTTTTGCATATAATAGGGTAATTTTTATTTACAGGATACCTTATAGAACTAACAATGAAACTTATTGCTTATTTTAAGCATTCATTAAAAATATAAAGGGAAAAAATAAATAACAGTGAAAACAGCCTTTTTATGACGCAAAATACCTCTAAATCATTTTTTCGAATACAAAATTCAGAAATTCTTAGCTACGAAGCATAATTATTTTCAATAAGATTTATTTGATATACAGTTAAGTATATAAAACTTAAATTTCAAAGCAATACGATAATTAGAAATGCGCCTGGAGCAGTTTGAATATTCGTATGACGTGAAAATTTTTATTTTGAGAAAAACACTTTTAAAGTTATTTCTATTAGTAACCACATGATATCTAAATTAAATACAAATGCCTATAACTAGGAAAGTAACCACAGAAATTAAAAATTCTTTTTGAAATAAGATTTATTTGATATACAGTTAAGTATATAAAACTTAAATTTCAAAGCAATACGATAATTAGAAATGCGCCTGGAGCAGTTTGAATATTCGTATGACGTGAAAATTTTTATTTTGAGAAAAACACTTTTAAAGTTATTTCTATTAGTAACCACATGATATCTAAATTAAATACAAATGCCTATAACTAGGAAAGTAACCACAGAAATTAAAAATTCTTTTTGAAACACATTCCTACTCGTCCGTAGTTTCACGATTCAATAAAATAAAAATATCGAATTTTTGGACAAATTTCACAATTTTGAAAGACCACTGTCCCCTTAAATGGCTGTGCTTCCGATTTGTCACCTTGCCTGTTTTTGTCACCTTGAAGAGAGGGAGGCGCGATTTCTCGCAAAATCTGGACACTTTTGAATTTGATTTTTGCACAGATAAAATCTATTCACCTGTCATTCTCCAAAAAATAATGCAAATCATCAAAATAGCTAAATTGTATGAATCTTTAAAATACTTATAATTGGGTTAAACCGGTTCGATTTTATAGAACTCATTTCATTCTGCTTCTGTTTATATCAGGCGCTTTTAATAGTATCGCACTTCCTTTTACTGCATTGAACTACAACCAAACAAAATTTTAGTGTTAAATAGATCTAAGGGGATCCAGGATATAAAATTCTTCAAATTTTCGAAAAAAAATTTACTGTAATAAAAAATTCTCTGTTGTTTTCTGCTTAAAATTACCTTTAAATCACGTTTCTATCTTAATTGGAACAGGAGATATTAATTTTTTGTTTTGCAACATTCTAATAGCAGCCAATATTTGTTTAAACCTTTAAATGCATTTTACTGCTTGATGGTTTTTTTTCACCATTTCTCGTCTTTAAATTGTTATAAGTCAAGAGCCATCAAATATAAATAGTTCAAAATTGGAACATGTCTTTTTCAATTATTTTACTTTAATTTTGATTCAGCAAATTTGAAAAAAAAATATTTACTTTTGAAAATATGATTTTTTAAAAATAAGTTACATTATTTTTTTGAAATTTTTACCCTAAATATTTTTTTAATTAATATTTTAAAAACGCTGAATCTAAATTAAAACTTATATATTTATGTTAAATTAAATGAAAAAATTTGAAATTCGACAAATAATATTTCGAGTTATAACGATTCTAAACTACCCCACGTTTTTTAAAAATTTTAAATTTCAAAATTTTTTAAAAACATTATGAGAAATTTTATGAGATTTTTGTTTACAAATTATATGGTTAACCATCAGAAAAAAAATCCAAATTTTAACTCAGTAAATAAATTTTTTTTAAATGTGTCCTAGACCCCATTAAATTTCGTGACTTAATCACTTAGGGGTTAGGCCTAGAGCCTTCACCTTCTGCAAGCTTTTCAAAACACTCTAGTATTCTTGTATAAAGTGTAACTGCTTCTCTTAAATTATTTTACTTCAGGAAATTTTGTTTCAGGAAATTTGAAAAGATATTTTCTTTTGAAAATATGACTTTTTAAAAATAAGTTACATATTTTTTTTTTTTGAAATTTTTACTCTAAATAATTTCAATTTTTAAAAAAATTAATATTTAAGAAAATGCCGAATCAAAATTAAAACATATATATATTTCTGTTTAATTAAATGAAAAAAATTTGAAATTCGACAAATAATATTTCGAGTTATAACGATTCTAAACTACCCCACTTTTAAAAAAAATTTAAATTTCAAAATTTTTTTAAAAAACTTTATGAGAAATTTTATGATGTGATTTTGTTTACAAATTATATGGTTAATCATCACAAAAAAATTTCAAAATTTTAAACTCAGTAAATAAAATTTATTTTTAAAATGTGTCTTGGACCCCCTTGAATTTCGTGACTTAATCACTTAGGGGTTAGGCCTAGAGCCTTCACCTTCTGCAAGCTTTTCAAAACAGTCCAGTATTATTGAATCAAGTGTATAACCCCATATCCCTTTTCAAAAAGAGGTAATTCCCTACTACCACATTTTTTTTTTTGTGACTACAACAATCACAGTTCATTTTAGAGATTACCGTTGTATGTTTTCATCTCAGCATCACATTACAAACTCTTCCACCTTATCTCATATTTATCGATTCTCCCTTCATTTTTAATACAACTGACCAGCCCTGGAAAAAATATCACGGCTCTCCGCCATCCGCACAAATGTGCTGACTATTACACCTCTGAGCCATGGTATTATCTTTTCCCTGAAAGCCTCTCAAAGTCTCAAGTATAAGAAGATTTAACAATAGATAATAACAGTGTGACCCGATTCATTTTTTCGACCTCTCAGTTTTTTTGTTCCACGGGAAAGGATCCGAATGAAGAAAACCTTTTATGCAATCGAATAGAGGGTGTTACGCATGGAAATCTGTTTTTGGAAATATTAAAGCGGTGTATCCGTTCATATCACAAATCTTCAAACCAAATATTAAGCTATGGGGATTTTTTTTTGCACTGTATTTTTCTAATCACAAATGCGAATTTTTGAGTTATTTTTCTATTTAGTAGGTAGTCTTCAATTGCATGAGGATCAGTATTTAAACTTTGAAAATCTTTCAGTCGTTAGTCGTTAATTGTTTGCAAAAGTTATAATATCTATTTTACTAAAAATTGAAACCGTTTTTTGTTTTTGAAAATATTAACAGGCGCATTGCAGCGAAAAATCTATTTTCGTATTAAGAAAACAAAATTTAGCAATATTTTCAAAACTGTGACAAGATAATTACTGAGAGAAAATATTTCTTCGTAGTTTACCACGGGGGCTGAAAATCTTCTAACACTGATGCGCCCTCTAAATCAAGATATTAGTACCTTGGTGCGAAATATCTGCATGTGTGTCTTCTCCAGACATTGTTTGTACTGATAATTACATGTATTGTATTACTTGATTACCAAGATATTCTTAGCTCTGTACCACTGTTCTGGATCTGGCTAGGGCTCTACTACTCTGACATAGAAGTATCTTCTCCATGTTTCCAAATTTAAATTATCTTTGTCATGTATTAATTTCAGAAAATAGCCCTGTCATAATTGGTAATATTTGCAGATTTCCCTGGGTACTGTGGCGTCACTGTTAGTAGGTAAGGCGATTCTCTCTGATGCGTTGCTAAAAATTACTACTATGGGATCCAAAACAAAGAAAGACAGAGTTCTAATTAAAAGCGAAGGCCAATTTTTTAAAACAAAAACTCAACAATTTATTAACAAAAAAATTAACATTTAAACAGTGCAACATATTCAATTAAAATCCCGTGCAGATTCACAAAGTACGGAGCCTAAAATACACATCCGCACAGGCCGCGTTCTCTAGCGTCTCTCCCTCAGCGAGGGGGTCGGCAAGCGTTCGTGACAGTTTCTTCGTAGACGCCGAACTTTATAACATTGCAGAAACGTTAGGATGACAGCTTTACTGGCTGCGTCAGTGGGAAAAACGTTTTTTAATCCCACCACGTGTTCCGCACTGGTGGGAACGAGCAACACATTAATTGAAAAACAAGCAGCTGTGTTTCAAGCTCTTGTGGGGTCTCGGAAAAAAAATAAGACCATAATTCCAGTACGCTACAGTACAGATTCATCATATACACCAACAGTGAAAGAATAAAAGATCTTGAAACTAAAATGTTTTTTAAAAAAATTGATGCGAAAGCTGTTAAAATTTACATGCATACGCACACACACACACACACACACACACACACACTTCTCTATGGCGACCAATAATAGTTCCAAAAATTAGTGGTCGTTTTAAAGCGTAGCCGTTGAAAAGAGGTTTCTTTCATAACATTGGCTCTGCAGAATCTGTAATCGGTTCTGAACAAAATCTGGCCGTTCAGAGGTGTGGCGGACTAGAAAAGTTTCACTATATATATATATATATATATATATATATATATATGCAATATTTTTCATACACGATGTTGGATGACAGGAAGGAGCATGACGTTAGAGTACTAGGTAGGAATAATCGTAGTCGAGTGGAGAGGAAAATAGACCGGAGGGACTCCAACAAAATGTCTTTCAGGTAGTAAAGAGAATTTAACATAACACTAATCCAGTTCAAGGAGGAGGCGCTTTCATCTCGATGAATGTTTTTATTTCTTGGAACTTCCGGGAAACATCAAACGTTTCTTACAAGGAGCTATACATAGTCATTTCTGGACATTAAACCGTGCAGAATGGCTTATTCCGGCCTCATGCCGGATCATCACATGCAAGACAAAAGAACGTAGAGCTAAAAGTTGTGCATGTTTCCCATTCAGTGACAGACACTCAGAAGCCCGGGAGAACGCTATCTGCGTATGGGGGTGCGGTCACGTTAAAACTTTTAATTGGTCAGTTCAAGACATCTGACCTCACACGTCATATGAGGTGATATTGCATCAGACGCCTGGAACATTCTATGTTATATAAGATCTTCTATCTACACGTGGATTAGGAGAAAATATAATAGATTACTTAGTTTATCTCTAGATCAAACTTTGTATTAATGGGCGATACTTTATTGAGATAAAATAAAAGAATTTCGAATAGGCATTTTATTTAATGAAAGTGAAAGGCTATTGTTTCTTTCACCCCCCCCCCCACACACACACACATATATATATATATATATATATATATATATATATATATATATATATATATATATATATATATATATATATATATATTTAAATATGATTATTCGTTTTGCATATAGCCTTCAAGATATTTTTCATTTTTATTGAGAAATTATAGCTTAGTAAGTTTTAAATCATTATTGAATTTAGTTATATGTCCAGTAGAAAGTCTTTTATATGTATTACGTTGCTTTCCAAAATTCCAGCTATTTTCATTTTAAAGTAATGTTAATTATCAATTTCACGTTATCCTAATTTAAATTCTTACCATTTTTAAACTGCTAGGGAAAATTTCCTTTAATTCCCGGATTAGCCATTTTGCTAGAGGTGACATGTCAAATCACATTTAATAAATGGTCTTCTCACTCACGCATGGCGAAGAGAGCTAAGCAAATTTTCTGACGTCATCTTTGGAAAATTATACACAAAAAGGACGGAAAAAAAACAAAAAAAAGGAACCTAATTGTAGAAGTGGAAATAGAATCGGAGAGCAATAACATAATTGCAAATGTGAAAATAGAATAGTTACCAGGTAAAAATCATTACCGGTCAATAGCAGACTGGTTTTATAGATGCATTTGCTGTTTCTAACACTGTAAAACGGTATATGACTAATGATAATATGAATAAAGACACAGAAATCGTTGTAATATCGCCGGACAGGAAAATTTCCTCGTTGCAGTCCACAAATCCTCTAAAATCAAGATATCAAGCTATTTGCAAAGGAGTTCAAAACAGAAGAATTTAATCCTTGTGAAATAGTATTTTAATTAAGATGTTAAATTCAAATAAGAGCTATTTTGATTAATTTAGATCAGTGGTACGTAAACTGTGGGTTGCGAAAATTATTGGAGGGATTATTGGTCGTGGATAGTTTGGAAGAAATTTATATCATATTGAATGATTTAATCAAAAAAATTGCTGTAAATATGATAATAGTTTTAAAATCATGCACTTTTTAAATTTTTATTTTTGTTAATGTTTACCGAAATGAAATACAAATACATGTTAATATTCTAACATGAAGTTTTACTTACATAAGTTTTCCAGAAACGTTTGATTCATTGATTTATGAAACCTTAAGGTGAACTCATTTTTTTTTTCGCTTTTCGATTCCGGCATGTAGGTTTCTTTTTTTTTTAATGAATTTTGTTTTTAGATGGACTTTTCTCTACGAGTCTTTCCTGTTTAAAATGGTTAACAGTGTTTAAGTGAGTCAAAATGTTTATAATGTCAACAATTTTTTTAGAGGGCTCCAACCTTTAAAAAAAGGTTGGAGCCCTCTAAAAAAGGTCTTTGCTTCACCTTTAAAAAAAAATCCCACAAAGCTATTCCAGGCACGCTACGAAATATGTACGACACTAACGCAAGACAAGAAAGCCACGGCTAATAGTATACCTATTTTTGACTATTTGCACAACTGTTTACTGCCCAACTGCCATTGCTATATAATTGGGTTTATACCTCGTGAAAAAACTGGCGAGAAGTTTCAGGCTTTGAAGGAAAAAGAAGTGTTACACGTGGAAAATAAAACTGCCTTTTTTCAAGAATCGAAATAGTTATAAAGCTGGTTCGTGTTATGCGGGAAACGTTAACAAACGGGACCACAAGAGAAATACATATTAAAAGGTAAACGTAGCGAGTTTCACTGTAAATTCCTTTTTGTTTCGGTTGCTAAGTGGCTTGGTTTTGTTAAAAAAGATACCCATTCAAAATTGCCCAAATGAAAAGGTTAAAAGTTTAGATTTTACATATTGTACACTTTCTCCTTTTGAAGTTATAAAGAGAGACTTCATTTTCGGATGTGAGAGGTTAATCAATAGATGAGGTTGCAAGCAAATATATTGATGATTTTGAATGAGGTTGCAGGCAAATATATTATAGATTTTGAATGAGGTTGTAAGCAAATATAGTATTACAGTTTTCGAATAACGCTAATAGGGAAATTTACCGAGTAGTACTGAATATTTTTTGAAAACATGAATAATTTTCTAATTAAGATTGTGAGAAATAACGTTCAAAGTGACATTTTCTTTCATCGCTAGGGTAGCATGAGTGGATAGTGCCCCAACGTAGACGACCTTTGCAAAGGGTCGTCTCAACTTATGAATGTTTGGTATGAGTGAATTAACAAATACTGAGTAAAAAATAATTCATTTATAAATTGATAGTGGTGGTTAAATAATTTCTTTAGAAATTAACTAGTATTTTATTTTTTAGTTTTTCAGTAATTAACGAGAGAAAACATGTTTTAAATATCGAACTGACTATTAACCTTTAGCGTACGGGGCCCATTTTTCCGATTGCCTCTTTAGAATGGGAAATTTCACACCCCCTTCCTAAGAACGGTCATTAAGGGGGTTATTTATATATATATATATATATGTGTGTGTGTATATATATATATATATATATATATATATATATATATATATATGTATATATATATATATATATATGTATATATATATATATGTATATATATATATATATATATATATATATATATATATATATATATATATATATATATATATATATATATCCATCCCTGGGCCCGTATTCTTGGGATACATGCTATCCCAGTCCGTAAAGAAAAGGTTAACTGAAAGCTCTTTTTTTAAAAATAAATTTATAAAATATGTTATTTGATTAAGATCTGAGTGGATATAACATTGTCTCAAAAACCCTACATAATTAAGTTCATAGAATATAGTCTGCGATGTACTGAGATTCGAGTTCAATGCTCTCAGCTAGCAGATAGTCATTACAGAACGATTTAAGAACGATGAAAAGAAAGATTACGAAAATTTGCTCAAACCTCTGACAAAAATCCATAAGGCGTGATAATGATCCAAGAAAACATACTGCCTGTAAGCCTCTAAAACCCCGGTTTTTCAGCTTGTAGAATTCGTATAGGCCCCGAAGTCTGAGGACTCGAGTTCGATCCATGCCCCTGCTAGATCTCGTGAAATGTAAAAGATCTTATTCTTATTGTTTTAATACTACTGAGCAGTCTTTTCTCGTAAGATGAAATATGACAGCCCCTTGTTATTTTGTTGTTAACTGAGTTTCATTGTTTTTAAAATGGTACGCGTGTTCATAATATTTTTGGGGGAATATTTTCTGTTCTGCACCGTCTTATAATGTTCGTAAATGAAGTCATCACTTCCTACGCGTAGTTTGTAAATATGTATTACCTGAGTATACACGAGCCGTTGACCACCCACCCAATATAAAGTGCAAAAGGTGGCATTGCATAAGGCCGAGCCAGGCTTATTGATCCTCTAGAGTGGTGCCCATTATCTGAAAATAGATTACAGCAAAGCTTTAGAGGTCAGATATGTTACTAGTATCCCATCCCACACACACAGACGGAGCTGCTGGATTTTGTCACTAAGTCTATTTGTCTATCTAATAACTAGCTGAAAACCCACACTTCGCTACGGAGTACATTCAAATTAAATACAATGGTCAATGTTGCAATTAATGCCAAAAAATATATATACATTTATAATAGATACGACGATCAATGTATACAATTGATGTAAATATATATATATATATATATATATATATATATATATATATATATATAATCGTAAGGGATGTTTTTAAAGACAAAATAATGCTGATGAAAATATTTAAATTAAATCTAATAGTAGGACATACTAAAGAATATAGTACAGTTAATATAGTACAGTTTGAGGAACATATCTTTTACTGTATTTTAATATTTTTTTGGATAATATTCAATCGTCTGCCACATTAGCAAGAAAAAAAAATATTTTTTTGTCTATTTCGTTGTTATCACGTGACGATAAATTTATTTAAAGTACCAGAAAGAGAAATCACGTGATCAGCATTTAATAAATTGAATTCTAAAAATTAATCTTTAAAAATTCCCCAAAAATCAGAAAATAGAGGTAAAGATTCGAAAATGATTTCATTTTAAAGGAATTTTTTAGATCTTTCTTGTGATATAAATTTTATAACCTTCAAATTATTATTTTAAATGCAAACTTAAAAAAAGTTACTAAAACAGCTAAAAAATTTAATTTAAAAAAAATCTAAGAATCTAAACTGGCAGATGATCGTAACTAAATCAGTTAGAATTCACGACTACGTTATTTAGTTTTAAATAAGCTAATAAATTATGTTATAAATAAGTGCTTTTAATGCAATCAGTAAAAATGAACTTATTTATAATCTAGGAAGGGGGGAGTGGGCGAGGCTAGCCACAACCCGTTGGAGGACATATGTATTATTTTTATAATTATAATAATTATTATATTTGGTATATGAAAGCAAGAATGAAAAATTAGCGTGACAGTTAAACATTTTATTAAAAAGTGACATAAAATCGTTACAGATTTGAGCTAATTATTTTAGGATAATTCCTTTTTTAAAAAATCGTGAAAGAATGATATTCTTCAATCCGAAAAACATTTCCTGACTACTAAGCCGAATAACTATTTCAGAAAAAAAAGAAAGGAGAATTAATTCACGAATGGGGGTATAAGTAATGGAGGAAAAGGAATAAAACACTTAATGAAACCAGATATTTCCCAATCTGAATGAAATATTTTCATGCTCAATAGAAGACACACTTTCTACGATAACAAATTTTAAAGTGAAAGTGAAAAAAAATTGTGCGGTCGGGGGACCCCCGTCAGGAACGAAGTTCCTTACGTTATTTTTTCAACTCTAAACGTGATTTAATATGTAGATTTCTATTAATTATATTTGTGTATTTTTGTCACGCCAAAAAGCGCAGCCCTCTTTTATTCAACCAACCAACTCTCTCTCTCTCTCTCTCTCTCTCTATTTTATTAAAATTAAAAATTTTAATATATAAATTAATTATTTTTATTAAAATTAAAAATTTTAATATATAAATTAATTATTTTTATTAAAATTAAAAATTTTAATATATATACATACATACATACATATATATACATCTACTACGCTATTCCCAGAATGAGTGGGAATAGAAACGGCCAGCGCTTGTGTGGGGATTTGAACCAGGGACCTCTCGCTCCGTAGTGCGATAGTCCGATACTCCGTAGTTCGATGCGATAACCATTCAGCTACAGAGTCCTTGAGAAAAAGCTCTTATGAAGGGAGCATAACGCTTTTTCGTTACGTGACGATTCCTGCCAGTTCATTCTACTGTAAGCCGAAAAATGAAATTCGTTCCAAAAATTGATGTAAACAGAAAGCGGAGTACACTACGAAAATAATAATTTTACTATTGTCGCGTTTTTTTCTATTTAATTATATTAAGCATAACTTTATGTCTTTGAGTTTTATTGTATACATATAAATTTTCGTATAAATTCTTTTAGTTTTATTGTATAGGGTAGACCGGGGCATGTTGGCCATAGGGGCACATTGGCCCATCTGCATATTTTTCAAACTATCCGGTAGATTGTTTTACTGGCTCAGCGACGTATGTCTTAGCACGTTTTCTTTCACCCATAACAGCGTGAGCAGCGGAGAAGCAATCAAACGAAAGCCACTTCAAATTTTCACTGAAGTGGGTGTTTTTTTTTTTTTTTTGCACTTATAAATAATCATTTCTGATTTGTTTCTAAATTACAGTTTCACTTAGGTGAATAACAATCTAAAAGATTGCTGTTCAGAGCTAGTTTTCTACCTACTGATTTGAAAAAAATATTAACAAAATATTTGATACAACGATCAAAAGCCAAAATGGTGATATGGGACATGTTGGCCCATTTAATCCGGGGCATGTTGACCTAGTGGCCCAAGATTCACCGCAGTCCAAGAGTCTGTTTTCTACATTCATAAACCGATAAAAGTCAATAAAATTGTCAATAAATCAGGAAGACTGGATTCAATGTACCAGGTGCAATTGTTGGGCATATGAATCATATGTCACTAAGGACACGATATTTTATGTCTGCATTCATTGTGATGATGAGAAAGATCGATGAAGGCAGTTGTTAAGATGGACAAGATATCATTTCTTATCCTTTTTTTCTTTTATATACCATATTAAAATTACATTTGATATTTTATGTGTTTTTTCATTTCCGTTAGTAATCCGAAAATCAAATTAACTTAGTGGGCCAACCTGCCTCGTTCGATTGGGCAGGTTGGCCCAGTGACTTGATGTCTTGCTGAGCTTCATATAGAAACTATTAATTAATATTTTTCAAATTTTCTCATACGTGGTTATGCTTTAAGATGTGGTGATTGTACAAACTAAACAAAATTAAAACTTTTAATAAATTTAAAAAATATATTGAAGAAAAATGGGCCAACAAGCCCCGGTCTACCCTATATATAGATTTTCATATAACTTCAAGTCTTAGAATTTTATTGTATACATGTAAATTTTCGTATAACTTCGTTCAGTTTTATTGTATATATATATATATATATATATATATATATATATATATATATATATATATATATATATATATATATATATACACTGAAGTGCCACTGAATTAGGGATACCTACCTAGTAACGAGTTGGGCCTCCTCTGGCCTTGATAACGGCTGCCACACGACGAG
This sequence comes from Dolomedes plantarius, assembly GCA_907164885.2. NCBI lineage: Eukaryota > Metazoa > Arthropoda > Arachnida > Araneae > Dolomedidae > Dolomedes > Dolomedes plantarius. The sequence continues at coordinate 179,196,450 of OU015496.1, read as the reverse complement.
GCATAGATTCAACAAGTTTCTGGAAACGTTCCACGGGAATGGCTTGCCAAATATTGGCTAAAGCTGTCATAATTCAGTAAGGTTCTTTGGTGCTGTGAGATGGCCTTTCAAGCCTTGTTCCAAAACATCCCAAAGATGCTCAATAGGATTTAAGTCTGGGCTTCTAGGTGGCCAATTCATGACAGAGAAGTCAGAGGAATGCTCATCCAACCAGCCAGTAGCCAACCGGGACTTGTGAGAGGTCCTGTTGTCTTGCTGGAAAACTCCATTACCGTGCGGATAACAGAACAGCATAAACGGATGGAGGTAATCACCCAGCAACTCTACGTACCGAATTGCATTGAGGGAGGTTGGTACACGCACCAAAGATCCCAAACTGTGCCACGAAAAAACACCCCAGACCATGATTGAGCCACCATGCCCTTGTACAGTTCCAGCCAGGCATGCAGGATCCATGGCTTCATGAGCCTGACGCCATATTCTCAGCCTCCCGTCGGCGTTAAGTAGTCGGAATCGAGACTCCTCACTCCATGCTACTCGTTTCCAGTCCTCCATACTCCAGTCTCTGTGCTCTCTTGCCCAGGCAAGACGTGCAGCCCGATGGCGAGTATAGAGCAATGGTACTCTCGTAGGTCGACGGCTCCCGAAACCCATACGGTGAAGCGAGCGTTGCACAGTCCGTTTACTGACTGTACGACTGGCACCGTCATTAAACTGGGTGGTAATTTGAGCTAATGTTTGGCTTCGCTGGATACGTACAATACGCCTGAGCCGTCTCTCACCACGCACTGTCAAGGCTAATTGTCCTTTACAGTTTGCCCGATCGCTAGTTCTTTTCCACCATCCATGCATTCTTGGTAAACTCTTGACACTGTCGACCTTGAAAATCCTAGCTGTCTGACGATTTCGGAAATTGAATGGCCCATGCGTCGCGCACCTACGATTTGTCCGCGATCGAAGGCGTCTAAATCAGGCAGTTTACCCATACTGGCAATTCCAACAACTAATTCAGAACAACCACAGTACGCGCTATATATGCAGTTACCACAGCGCCCTCACTTGAGCATACATGATGCGCAGCGCTACACAATTTGAATAGGCTTTGCTATCCCTAATTCAGTGGCACTTCAGTGTATATATATAAAATTTTGTCTATACGTAGCAATGGAAATTTTGGCCCAGTATTAATCTTATTTTTTTTTACCTTTGATTTTTTTCAGAACTACTAATCAACTAATGAGGAAGGCACTCTGTTCGAAGATAAGAAAAGAGAGTAAAAAGTATATCACTGTCAGTTTTTTTGTGTTCTTTTTAATTCATTTCAGGTATTAGACATCCTTATCTTTGTATTTAAAAGTTATAAATATTTATACCTACGTAACACAGCAGCCTTTGACTCCGTATCAATTTTATGGTTTTCTAAATTTATTTTTTTATTCAGTATTAATAATCAACTAATGAGACCATATTTTGTTCACTTTTATCAACAGCTGAATAAGGTAATGTAATGAAGCAAAATTTCATTAAAAGTGATGCATTTTTTTTATCCAGACAGAAAAATAAAATAACATAAGCACTCAACGAAAAGAATCCGTCGGGAAAAAAAACTCAAAAACATTTTAAAAAAAAACTCTACCGACGAGTAGAATAAGAAAAACTCCGTGCTCGTCATTTGAATAGCTGTTAGATTCATAAATAAGATAACGAAAAGGGGGAAAAAAACAAGAACTATTTATGCGTTTATTTTGGCGATTCGTGCAAAACCGCTGCTTCCACAGATAAATGTAGGCAAATCGTAGACAATGACACTTCTGAGTCTGAGTGTATTTAAAATACGCGTTGCCTAGATGCGGGTTTTTGCCTCTTTTTAGACCTGTGACTTATCACTCGCTACCCGTTATGGCGGAGTTATGAATCACGGTCTGTTGTCCTTCGTGCTGAAGAAGAGAAATTTGTGACCGAAATACATGCCTGACTCTTAAAGATGAAAAAAAAATAGACAAAAATCACGCATAAAAACACCGAATATGAAACACAATCAAAATAGGTATTTTTTTTTTTACCTTATCTGATTCAGGTATTGTTTTGTAACTGTTACTCAGTGAGGTAATATTAGCATGAGAATATATCAGAATAGAGATATTTAGTGTCTTCGGACGAGCCTTAACTGCAATAAACCAGTGACAGGATTAATATACCTTAGGGAGCACTGCATTGTCAAAGATAACGTCCTCCAGCATAGTTAAGGTGGCGCAATAGCTGTAGGGATGCGACATCGATGTCGATGTTTTCAAAACATCGATGTTTTAGACATCGATTTATTGAAGCCGATTTTTTTTAACATCGATGTTTTGTGCTCGATGTTTTACGTTGTCTCGATGTTTATTTTAAAATGAAAATGTACCATAATAAAAAAAATTAACCACGTAGCATAATTTTCCCACTCAGTTAATGTAAGTCTGAATTCTGAAAAGGACGACTAAAGGGGGAACGATTAGAGACAAATGGCAATGACCAACCAATGAATAATATTTATATGCCGCAATAATTGTTATTTACAGAAAAGAAAAAATAAGCTTGTTCAGTTTCACCCCATACGTTGGTTTTGCATCAGTACTTCAAATTGATGTAAATATATGTAATTTTCTTTTGTATTATTTAATTTGAAAATAAAAGCTTTGTTAATAAATTGCAATAATTTCTTCCTCAATTTTCTGGTAAAAGTAATAAAATGTGTAATGGAAATTTAGCGATACGCGCTGACTAGCAACCAAGTTTTTGTCATTTGTGTCAGCCCAACCTGAGAGTAAAATTACCCCCTCCCCTCCATGACTAACCGAAGTAACATTAATCTTAGAGGTTACTAAACCAGTTTAAAAAAATGAAAGTTCATAAACATCGATGTTTAAAAACATCGATGGTTTTGATGCGATGTTTTATTAGCATCGATGTTTTAATATTGAATATCGATGTTTCGAAACATCGATGTTTTGTTGTCGATGTCGCATCCCTAAATAGCTGACATTCAAGACTTTCAATCCCTTTGTTAACCTATGGGCAGTTTTTCTATTGGCACTATTACTAATTCACATGTACATCTGCATATCTTTAGCTTCTGATTTCCTCGAACGCCGTATAGAGAAGGCCGTATAGAGATACTGCATAGCAGATCCCGAGTAACTACAAAAGTCCTTTCCGAGATGACTTCACATCTTTTTATACCTTTTAATGGTTACCGTATGTTTCAGACCATAAGACGCGCCTTTTTACATAAAAAAATCGACCTAAAATTGGGGTACGTCTTATGGTACGAAAGTAGCATTGAAATTCAATGAATATTTTATTATAAATATTATCTATATATATAAAACAGTCCCGTAACTGACTCACTGACTGACATACAACGCACAGACCAAACCGCTGGACCTAAAGGGCTGAAATTTTGCATGGCGATTCTTCTTATAGTGTAGAGGTGCACTAAGAAAGATTTTTGAAAAATTCTTCTTAGATCTGTTTAAATTAAATTTTTAAGCTGTTTTAGTAACTTTTTTAAAGTTTGCATTTCAAATAATAATTTGAGGGTTAAGAAATTTATATCACGAGAAAGACCATAAAAACTACTTTAAAATGAAATCGTTTTTGAATCTTTACCTCCTTTTTCTGATTTTTGGTGAATTTTTAAAGATTAATTTTTAGAATTTAATTTATTAAATGCTGATCACGTGATTTCTTTATCTGGTACTTTAAATAAATTTAGCGTCACGTACATAGTAACGAAATAGACAAAAAAATATTTTTGTTTCTTGCTAGTGCGGCAGACGATTAGACATTATTCAAAAAAATATTAAAGTACAGTAAAAGATACTATATTCCTCAAACTGTACTATATTCTTTGGTATGTCCTATTACATTTAATTTGAATATTTTCTTCTACATTATTTTGTCTATAAAAATATCCCTTACGATTTTTTATAAATATACATTTTTGTTTTTTTTACATCAATTATATACATTGATCGTCGTATTTATTATATATATATATATATACACTCATGGACAAAAAAATTAGCGCACCAAGAAGGAGTTGTGAAAATGAAACGAAATTTTACATACGTAATGACTACTTTGATCTAAGTAAATGATAAGAAAATCAAAGAAAAAGGATAATTTATTTCAGAGAAAAAAGCAAAAGAACGGAGGAGTTAATACTCCGTTGGACCCCCTCTAGCGCGAATGCACGATGCGATACGATCGGGCATTGAGTCATACAAGTTCTGTATGATGTCTTGAGACATTTCGTTCCACATTTGCTGTAACCTTGCGTCTAGTTCGTTCAAACTCGTGGGATGCCCAACTAATCGTCCCAAATGATCCCAGATATGCTCGATTGGAGACAAATCTGGGGATCGGGCAGGCGAAGGAAGGGTAGTAACAGTGCGGAGACAGTCTTGTGACACCCTTGCCGTATGAGGCCGAGCATTATCTTGTTGAAAAATCGCTCCTGGGAGCCGTTGCTTGAGTGGCAACACATGTGGTTGCAGGATTTCATGAACATACCGCTGGGATGTCATAGTTCAATGGAACAATACTAGGGGTGACCGTGTATTGTAGGCAATGGCACCCTATACCATCACACCAGCTGTGGAAGCGATGTGTCGCTGTACAGCAAAGGCAGGATTGAAGCGTTCACCACGGGCTCTCCACACACGAACACGATTGTCATCACTGCCGAGATTGAATCTGGATTCGTCGCTAAAGACGACCTGGTTCCATTCCGCTGCAGTCCAGTTTCCTCGTGCGCGGCAAAACTCCAAACGGAGGCGTCGATGGGTGGGCGTCAAGGGCAGCACACGTAATGGGCGCCGCGATACCAACTGTCCTTTAGCCAGGAGCCTTAGTATGGTTCGAGAAGACACAGAGGCCCCTAGTGAAGGTGTTACCTGTGCCTGGATGGCGGCCGATGAAGCAGTTGGCTGTACGCGTGCATTTCTTACGATGTGGCGGTCTTCTCGACGACTGGTCTGTAGAGGGCGTCCTGAGCCTGGTCTTCGTGTACATGACATCTCTCGGGTCCACTGGTCCCAACACCTCCTCACAACACAATCAGAGCGGCCTTATTGACGAGCTACTCGCCTAGCTGACCACCCAGCTTCCATCATCCCGACGATTCTCCCCCTCTCAAACTGCGACAACTGCTTATATTGTCTTCGAACACGGCGTAAGGGCATGTCTATCTCAGCTCTTCCTTTGTAAATGATTCAGCACACTCAAACAAGCTTTGGTTACCTGTTTTATACTCCACAGAGTACGATGTTCAACGCCCTCTACCGGCTATACGTAATGCGCAATCACGCTGCATTTCTAATCATTTGCATATCTCCCTGACATGTACCTTCATTGCAAGTTTCGTTACGATCCCGCAATTATTTCTTGGTGCGCTAATTTTTTTGTCCATGAGTGTATATATATATATATATACACTGCTGGCCACCCAAATTGCAACACCAAGAAAGACAAGAGATATCACAACAAAATTTATTTTGTAGATAACATGTTGACCAAGTATCAAATGATTAAATTTATAGACTTCTGTGAAGTGTGGTTCCTGCCAAAATCAGTAGCCAGAGTACCCGCCTTGTTGGAGATCACCGCTGCCACACGCCTCGGCATTGATTCAAAGAGACTTTGGATGAGTTCTTGGGGTATAGCAGGCCAAGCAGCTTCCACACGTTGCCAAAGTTAATCTGCTGTGGCAGCTGGGGATGGAATCTGGGTCAATCGTAGAGCAACCATGGACATGTTTTCTATCAGCGAAAGATCCGGAGAGCGAGGCGGCCAGGGAAGCAATTCAATCTGGCGATTGACGAAAAACCGTTGAACAATGCGTGCCACGTGTTGTCGCGCATTATCCTGTTGAAATATGGCTGTGGGCAAGACCAGAAGTTAAGGAAGGACAACTGGCTCCAACACCTCGGAGATGTAGCGCTGGCTGTTTAAAGTACCGGCAATGCGTACTAGAGGTGTGCGAGAGTGATATCCAATACCGCCCCATACCGTAATACCCGGTGCAGGACCAGTGTGGCGGTGCATAACGCAGCTGTTCAGCATCCTCTCTTCACGGTTTCTCCAGACTCGAATGCGACCATCGTGGTGTTGCAGACAGAAGCGTGACTCGTCAGTAAAGACAATTTCATTCCATTCTGCCGTCCACATCCTTCTGTCATCGTACCATTGGCGGCGGAGACGTCTGTGGTTCTGCGTCAAGGGTAGACAAAGCATTGGACGTCTTGCGGACAGACCACTCTGCTGTAAACGGCGTCGAATGGTACGCGCAGACACTGGATGATGCTTTACAGACTGCATGTGCTGTGCTATGGATCGTGATGTGACTGAGCGATCCGTCACTGCCATGCGCACAATTTGCCTGTCATCACGTGAAGTGGTGCGCTGAGGTGGATGCGATCGAACACGCCGGTCCGTCGTACCCTCCTGCATCCAACGATCACATATCCGCATTACAGTTGTTTGGTTTCGTACAACACGACTACTGATTTCCCTGAAAGATAATCCCCAATCTCGGTAGGCCACTATCCTTCCTCTGTCGAACTCGGATACTTGATCAAAAGATGATCGCTGTTTTCAAACGAGGCATAATTGATCGTTTTTTTTTTGAAAAAACCACAAGAAAAACACAATTGACGAACTTGAAATCGTCGAAATCTCCAAGCCTTAAATAGCGCTTTGAAGTGGCGCCACAGGCGCGCGTGATGTGCGTCTGCGCTGCAATTCTAATCATTTGCATATCTCACCTCCGCTAATGCATGTTGTAAATTTCATGTTATTTGCATGTTTCCTTCAGGGTGTTGCATTTACAGTGGCCAGCAGTGTATATATATATATATATATATATATATATATATATATATATATATATATATATATATATATATATATATATATATATAAATTGCATACATTGACCGTTATTAATTGCATAAATTGACCGTTGTATTTAATTTGAATGTACTCGGTAGCGAAGTGCGGGTTTTCAGCTAGTCTATGTATATAAAACAGTTCCGTAAGTGACTGACATACTGACTGACTGATTGACTGACTGACAGATTGACATATAACGCACAGACCAAATCGCTAGACCTTAAGGCTGAAATTTTGCATGGCGATTCTTCTTATAGTGTAGGGGTGCACTAAGAGAGATTTTTGAAAAATTCTTCTTAGAAATTTTAAAGTTAAATTTTTAAGCTGTTTTAGTAACTTTTTTTAAGTTTGCATTTAAAATAATAATTTGAGGATTATAAAATTTATATCACGAGAAAGATCATAAAAATTACTTTGAAATGAAGTATTTTTAGAATCTTTACCTCCATTTTCTGATTTTTGGTGAATTTTTAAAGATTAATTTTTAGAATTTGACTTATTAAATGCTGATCACGTGATTTCTTTTACTGGTACTTTAAATAAATTTATCGTCCCGTGCATAACAACTAAACAGCTAAATAAATATTTTTTTTCTTGCTAATGCGGCAGACTATTGGACATTATCCAAAAAAATATTAAAATACAATAAAAGATATTATATTCCTCAAACTGTACTATATTCTTTGGTATGTCCTATTATATTTAATTTGAATATTTTCTTCTACATTATTTTGTCTATAAAAATATCCCTTACGATTTTTTTATAAATATATTTTTTTGTTTTTTTACATCAATTGATACTTTGATCGTCGTATTTATTATAAATATATATATACATATATATATATATATATATATATATATATATATATATATTTATTTATTTTGGCATTAATTGCATACATTGACCGTTGTAATATGAATGTACTCCGTAAAGAAGTGCGGGTTTTCAGCTAGTGTATATATATATATATATATATATATATATATATATATATATATATATATATTATATATATCATTACATATTTATTACATATATCATGTATATTTATATATATATATTATTATATATATTTTTTATCTTTTTTAAGTTCGAAATTGAAAATATCTTTATATACCTAACAAAATACAAAATATCTTTTCCTAAAAATCGTCCCATAAATTTGAGGTGCTTCTTATAGTTCGAAAAATAAGGTACTTTATACAGTACCTTTATGGGAGAAAAAAAGATTAAATTTGTATTTAGTTGCATGATGATTTATGAACAATTTTGCTCGATTTTTTTAATATTTTATTTTCGAAAGATAAGAGTAATTTTGTTTGTCTGCTTTCTTCCCATTTTCCCAATCAAGGAGTCAGCGCTTTATGCAAAACGCTAATTCTCATCACCCGTCTCATTTGCCACCATCAAGTATGGGCGGACAACGCGCAGTTTGTTTCTTTACAATTCAGCCAATGTCCTACTACACTTTTTTTAAAATTATGTACAATTAACTTCAATGCTCTCCCCCTTTTTCAACAATTATTTAGTCACGTCACCGCCATAAGCGTTTCAACTCAAGTAATATTTCTATCTGGGATCTTGTTGGAGAAAATCTACATCCTAATCGTTTTCCGTTTTTACAAGATATAGGTTTTTACTCTTATACTTGATTTGACTACTTAACGTTGTCTCACCTCTTACATTTAGTTATAGGATTTTACTCTAATATTTGATTTTACTGTTTCGCTGTCTCACATTTCCCTTTAAATCTTCTTTTTAACATTCCACCTGCTTTCATTACGTTTTTTATTATGCCTGAGGTAGCCTAGTAGTAGCGCATTGGCTTTTGATGCTGAAGGTACTCGGATCGAATCCTGCCAAGCACCATTAAATACCTCCAAAACTAGGCCGGATATGGGAACGTTAAACACGTAGCCCAAAGAGTCCCTCTATGAGGTCAGAGAGGTTGGGAGAGGGTACGATTCCCCCTGATGTCACCCCCGGAAGTGCTCGGTCAAAATTCAGGTGGCACCTGACTAAATCGGATTGAGACCTTTGTGGTGCCATTATAAATCGGAGCCGCACCTCTCAGACAGCTAGCCTATAGGGACCTGGTCTGGAATACTTCCGTCTGGAGGCATTAGAAACAACAACAACGTCTTTAATTATCTATATATATAAAACAGTTCCGTAACTGACTGACATACAACGCACAGACCAAACCGCTGGACCTAAAGAGCTGAAATTTTGCATGGCGATTCTTCTTATAGTGTAGGGGTGCACTACGAAAGATTTTTGAAAAATTCTTCTTAGATTTTTTAAAAATTAAATTTTTAAGCTGTTTTAGTAACTATTTTTAAGTTTGCATTTAAAATAATAATATGAGGGTTATAAAATTTATATCACGAGAAAGATTATAAAAATTCCTTTAAAATGAGATCTTTTTCGAATCTTTACCTCCATTTTCTGATTTTTGGTGAATTTTTAAAAATTAATTTTTACAATTTAATTTATTAAACTCAACTTAATTTATTAATTTCTTCTTCTGGTACTTTAAATAAATTTATCGTCACATGCATAACAACTAAATAGACAAAAAATTTTTTTTTTCTTGTTAATGCTGCAAACGATTGGACATTATTCAAAAAAATATTAAAATGCAATAAAAGATATTATGTTCCTCAAACTGAACTATATTAACTGTACTATATTCTTTAGTATGTCCTATTATATTTAATTTGAATATTTTTTCTACATTATTTTGTCTATAAAAATATCCCTTACTATTTTTTTATAAATATATATATATATATATATATATATATATATATTTACATCAGTTGTATACATTGATCGTCGTATTTATTATACATATATATATATATATATATATATACATACACTGAAGTGCCACTGAATTAGGGATACCTACCTAGTAATGAGTTGGGCCTCCTCTGGCCTTGATAATGGCTGCCACACGACGAGGCATAGATTCAACAAGTTTCTGGAAACGGGAGCTACTCCACGGGAATGGCTTGCCAAATATTGGCTAAAGCTGTCCATAATTCAGTAAGGTTCTTTGGTGCTGTGTGATGGCCTTTCACGCCTTGTTCCAAAACATCCCAAAGATGCTCAATAGGATTTAAGTCTGGGCTTCTAGGTGGCCAATTCATGACAGAGAAGTCAGAGGAATGCTCATCCAACCAGCCAGTAGCCAACCGGGACTTGTGAGAGGTCCAGTTGTCTTGCTGGAAAACTCCATTACCGTGCGGATAACACAACAGCATAAACGGATGGAGGTGATCACCCAGCAACTCTACGTACCGAATTGCATTGAGGGAGGTTGGTACACGCACCAAAGATCCCAAACTGTGCCACGAAAAAACACCCCAGACCATGATTGAGCCACCATGCCCTTGTACAGTTCCAGCCAGGCATGCAGGATCCATGGCTTCATGAGCCTGACGCCATATTCTCAGCCTCCAGTCGGCGTTAAGTAGTCAGAATCGAGACTCCATGCTACTCGTTTCCAGTCCTCTACACTCCAGTCTCTGGGCTCTCTTGCCCAGGCAAGGCGTACAGCCCGATGGCGAGTATAGAGCAATGGTACTCTCGTAGGTCGACGGCTCCCGAAACCCATACGGTGAAGCGAGCGTTGCACAGTCCGTTTACTGACTGTACGACTGGCACCGTCATTAAACTGGGTGGTAATTTGAGCTAATGTTTGGCTTCGCTGGCTACGTAAAATACGCCTGAGCCGTCTCTCACCACGCACTGTCAAGGCTAATTGTCCTTTGCAGTTTGCCCGATCGCTAGTTTTTTTTCCACCATCCATGTATTCTTGGTATACTCTTGACACTGTCGACCTTGAAAATCCTAGCTGTCTGACGATTTCGGAAATTGAATGGCCCATGCGTCGCGCACCTACGATTTGTACGCTATCGAAGGCGTCTAAATCAGGCAGTTTACCCATACTGGAAAATCCAACAACTAATTCAGAACAACCACACTACGCGCTATATATGCAGTTACCACAGCGCCCTCACTTGCGCATACATGATGCGCAGCGCTACACAATTTGCATAGGCTTTGCTATCCGTAATTCAGTGGCACTTCAGTGTATATATATATATATATATATACATATATATATATATTTATATATTTTGGCATTAATTGCATACACTGACCGTTGTATTTAATTTGAATGTACTCCATAGCGAAGTGCGGGTTTTCAGCTAGTCTCATATATATGTATGTTTTTAATGTTTACTTGTGTTATAGCTGTAGTGCAGTGATTTTCAACCACTGTGCCTTCGATATTTGTGAAGTCACTGCAAATACCCATACATAAGCGACATCAGACTAGTAGTTCAATCAATGCTACCTTCCTAGCGGGGACTGGCTGAACCAATGTGCATATGAGTATTATAATTCTGGACTGGTAACTCTGGAGTATTACAGCTCTGGACTTTTAAATCTGGATCACGAAAGGAGAGTAGTCTTATCATTTTTACGCCGAAGTATAAATGAAGTTATCAAAAAATAATGAGCTCAATGTAATGTGTAGTTAAATAAACGTTTTTTTCTTTTGCTTTGTAATGCAATTTCATTTTATATTTCAATTTAAAATTATTTTGTATGCTATTTTTACAAAATATATTATACGTACATCAATCAATTATTCAAGTAAAAGTCTTTAAGATTTATCTTAATGCTAGTGTGCCTCCAATTTTTTTAATTATTAAAAATGTGCCGTGACGAAAAAAAAAGTTGAGAATCACTGCTGTAATGTTTCTTAACTTTTTAATGATTTAATATTTCAACAGTTTTTTTTAATATTTCTACAGTTTGCTATTCCTTACTTTTAAATTCGGCACCTTGTCTATGCCGTTTGTCTGGCGCATATATCCCGTAGATGAATCCATCGCCAAAAATAAAACCAAACCAAACCTACGAGATGACCTTACCTTCCTGACTCGTATTTAGTCAGGTAGGTAAGGGGTACACATAAACCCTTGAAATTATGCTATCTATCTAAATATTTAAGTTGCTAAGCCGACTTTTTGGATAGTCCGTGAGAGAAAACTACTGCATCAATTTACTTCATTTAGGTCTTAAACGAAAGATTGTAATCTGTAGATTTGTCAAATTTGGGTTTTGTAACCGCAATGTCTATTAATTAGCGATAATTTACAATTAAAAATTGATTTCTGCGCATGCTCAGTGGCATGTTTAAATCTGGCTTTAGAAACTCGCTGCATGCTCAGTGACATGTTTTAATGATAAACACGTTTATTCCGAGGAGTCTCGCTAGATCTCTCTCTGCCATTTTTATTTTTATGATAATTTTGTTTGTGAAATATAAGATTAAACCTGATGGAAATTGTATATTTCGCGCTGTTTAATTAGCGATAATTTACAGTTAAAAATTGGTTTCTGCGCATGCTCAGTGACATTTTTAAATCTGGCTTTAGATACTCAATAATCACGATGCCGCTTAAACACATTAATTCGTTTCTGCGCATTATTATGATTTTCCCCATTCAGCAGTGATGTGTTGAGCATAATTTGTGTATTAGTACATTTATTTACTATCTAGCCTCACGTTTTGACGGGTTCCAACTAGTATGTATTTAAGTTGCTAAGCGGATTCTTTGGGCAGTCCTTGAGAGAAAACTACTGCATCAATTTTCTTATTTTTGGTCTTAAACAAAAGATTTTAATCTATAGATGTGTCAATTTTGGTTTTTGTAACCGCAATTTCAATTAATTAGCGATAATTTACAATTAAAAATTGATTTCTGCGCATGCCCAGTGACATGCTCAAATCTGGCTTTAGATACTCCCTAAGCGCGAGCCCGCATAAACACATTAATTTGTTTCTGCGTATGCTCAGTAACATTTTTAAATCTGACTTTAGATACTTACTAAGCACGAGGACACATAATCACGTTAGTTTGTTTATTCCTAGGAATCTCTCTAGATCCCTCTGCCATTTTCATTTTTAATTATGTTTGTGATATATAGAATTAAACCTGACGGAAATTGTTTATTTCGCGCTGTTTCACACTGTATATATGTTTAATTTTCATTTTTTTTTTACATGGCATGTATCTATAAGGTCAAGAATTTATAAGATTTTACATCTTTGATATTAGCATTGCATATCTGTGTGGTGTTCATGTTCATAAAGTTATTCTTCAGTTTTTAGTTATGGTAAACCGTCATTGAAGAGTCATATTTCTTTTTATTGTGTACAATAGTAAAGTTTAATGTGTATTTCTCTATTCTCAGTAGTATGATTTTAAACATTTTGCTTAGTTACAGAGTTACTGATTACACATACAAAGTTTCTCATTGAGTAACCATATTTCTCTTTAATCGGTTCAATAGCAATTTTTTAAAGTGTATTTCTGTATCTTTAATATTATGATTTTCAACATTTGGCAATGATGTGTTGATTATAATTTGTGTATTTCTGTATCTTTAATATTATGATTTTCAACATTTGGCAATGATGTGTTGAGTATAATTTGTGTATTACTACATTTATTTACTATCCAGCCGTCATGTTTTGACTGGTACCAACTAGTACATTATTAAAATAGCTGCACATTCTTCAAATATATCATTAGAAAAAATAAAGAAAGTTACCATTAAGATTTCACTCGAAAAATTTTTTCAACAAAAATTCAAAAGTTTTTCCCTTTCCAATAGGAAACTAGAAACGGTAAAGTTTAATCTAGATCGAAAAACATCGAAAAAAATTTTTTTTGAAAAATAAATCTTTTATTCATTATGATCCCTATATACAGGTTCACTATTTACTATAAAGGCTAAGTAATTTTTAGGGGTGATATAACAGCCAGGTAGAGTACAAGTATACATACATATGTATGCTTAATTATGAATGCATGAATATGCATACATACATGCCAGCTTTATGCTTAACCATATTAATTTCATACAACACATAAGAAAATCACTAAATCTTACTCGCTAACACGCGCGTAAAAAATCAAGGAGAACCTATATCGGATCTTTATTAATTACCACATGAGTAGAATAAATAGTTAAGATTCGAAGAAATTTCAGTTATAAACACTTGACTGACTCCCTAAAAAAAAACCAGATCAGTGCAACTTCTTGTATGGCACTGCATACGGTATGCCCGCGAAAACAAAACAAAAATTCCCGAAATCTACCCTAATTTCTCTGCGAACCAGATTAAAGCAGATAAAAGAAAACTTTTAACAGTCAGTCGTCTTGGAGACTACTGCGTTGAAATGCATCCAAAACGTTCCCGTTGTCCGCTTTCGATCGTTCGCCGTGACGTCATTGCGAGTGCTGGTGACGTCAGAGGGCGGTCTTATTGGCAAGGTTTCTATAGTCGTCCAGTTAATCGGCGTTTGTGAAGAACTAGCGTTAAACCAGCGGTAAATATTATGATTTAATGTTTAATGCATTTTGCCTCTGGATAATGTGACACAACTAGACACAGTGGGTTTAAAAAGAAAGCATTTCCGCACAAGCTAGCATGCAAATTATGTGTTTTTCTCTTAGTTTCTTGTGTGCCATTCGTTCTGCAGGAGAAAAAGTTCTTTTTTTTCTGCCCTTTTTGTCCTCAGTTTGAACATTGTAACTTTTCACGTCTTCTTCAATAAACAGTGCTTGCAATAAGAAATTAAACTCCTTATAGATATATATTGACGTCATACATTTACCTGAGATTTAAAATATAATCATACATTAAGGGCCTGTTCACATAGGAATCCGTTGCGTAGGGTTAAAGGAAAGATGACGTTGAAACGAAAATAAACCAATCATAGGCGTTAAAAATTTCGTTGCTAATCGTTTGGAGGTTTGTCATTTGTTAAATATATTTCAATACTTTAACGCTACGCAACGGAATCCTATGTGAACAGGCCCTAAAGGTTAAATTGTTGCAGAATAACTGAATTATTTCCGTGCGCAATTCAGTAATCATATAATTATGCATCCTTTGAATAATGAGCCATTCTAGCTGAATTTCTATAAACCATGTTTACCAATAGAAGTTTTCTAGAAATTGTGCTCTCAAGAATAGAATATATCTCTCTAATTTATCAGCGATATTTATCCAAGAACACAATATACCAGATTTTATGGATGTAATAAAACATAAAATGCCGAGGCAGATATTTGTATTGTCGTAAATCACATAGTTTTGTCAAGTAAACTGAAGCGAAAACATTGAGCATATCTTATCTTCATTTGAAACATTCTATCTGTAGCAAAGTAAGTATTCCACCCCAGACACCGCAAGTTCGAACAGCACAACTTAACTCTCAGAGATCCAGTATCAATCTCAATCTTTTTCCGGGAGATTGAGATTGCTCCATATTTTCACTTCAGTGTAATAAGCAAAAATTTTGCTGTCTCTCGATTTGAAGTAGGTTCCACAGGCATCACAGGCATTGGTGATGGAAGTTAATTGCCCTCTACTTCTCAATTTGGTGTGTTTTTGTGGAGTATGCCTAACAGTGGCGGCTCCAGTCCAGAGATTTGGGCGGGGGGGGGGGGGGGAGCAACGTCGAGTCATAGGGTTATATATATATATATATATATATATATATATAAACAAACATCCTCTCATTTTAAATTTAAACTTCTTTAGTATTAGGTCTAGGATTATATAATTTTAGGCTATGAAAAATGAAATTCGCCGGACATTTTTTTGGGGGGGGGAGCAATTGCCCCTAATGCTCCCCCCTCCCCCCCCTGGAGCAACCGTTGATGTCTAATACCGTTACAAGCAAATAATTGTAAGTAAAGAGATAGGATAGACATAGTAGGATCCTTGAATTTCTGCAACCAGAGAGAGATAACGAGAAATTTTAGAAAATAAAAACAAAAACACGAATTTTTTACCGTAGACTATGTATCCATAGTCTGCGTGTTAATTTTATAGAATTTTTAATATTATTTTTGTTGTAGATGAACTACGTATTAAATATTTATGAAAAAATAATTTTAAAAACAAGCACACACACACATACACAGTAAAACTTTAGTTTGCCAGACGCAGAGCAAGTAGGTTTCTCACGATTAAAAATAGTTATACTTTTAATGGTTCGTTAGGCTTAAAACCAATTTCAGAGGCTATAGGAAATACGAAAGAAGAAAGGTATCTCTTTTGAGTTGCCCAACCGGTTAAACTTGAATCCCAGATAAATAAATAAGCATGAAAAAATCTTCACGAGAGAGGGATAGGGTTAAACTAGGGTACGGCATACAAATTAGAAAGCCACTAAAGGGGGGGGGGGAGGGAGGTTGTTCACAGAAATAGTAATCAATAAATAAAAAGTCAGGAGTAAAGAAGAAATTTTAAGAGATGGTTTTTAAATTATATTGTAATCAGTTTCATGCTTTGATAAAGAACGTTAGATATAAGTCTACTGCTTATTGGATTTACCATTTTTCAATATATGGCAATATAGGAGAATACTGTCTCTATCCCGAAGAGTCCTTTTATGATAGATAAGTGTTAAATTGGGTACTATTATACAAATTAAAGTGCCGCAGTAAATGAAAGGAAAATAAATGAGAAAGAAGTTAATTGAAAAAGTTTTCCGTGAAGGAAAGCGACCTAAATGAGAGATTTTAAAAGGGGAATTTGAAACTATATATCTTGCCGCCCACATGGTAAAGGGGTTAGTGTTGTGAGCTTCCACGCAAAGGGTGCGGGTTCAAATTCCGAGTACGGTTTGATGATCTCGTGCTGTCCCCTCATAGGGGGCAATGCTGGCTCTCCCAAATGGGTGCTCCCATAATAATGAAGACATACATACAAATGAAGACAAAGATGCATACATACCCTAATTCCTTAGAATTAGGGTATGTATGCATCTTTGAGCCCTTACTGTAAGTTGTCTGTGTCTTTTCATTTCCTTTTGACTACTACGTAATTAGGGTATGTATGCATCTTTGGCTTTTTATTAGGATTGTATGTGTTCTTGCATGTATGGTGCGTTGAGCCCTTACTGTAAGTTGTCTGTGTCTTTTCATTTTCTTTTGACTAAATGTTTCAATGGGGGTCTCGGGGCCTTGGGATGTCTTTTGGTTATACCTGCATCCTATTCAGAAAGTTCCCCTTGAGGTAACTGATTTGGTTAGGCTCCCTGATGACGAGACCAGTCGGTTACCTCGATTTCTGGTTTAGTTCCGGCACTACTACAGAATCTTGCCTCTGGTGCGTGGAGTCCTGAGTGCTTGATTTCTGTTTGTTTTTTTGTCTGCATTCTTCTGATAATTATCTAGCTCTGTCGGATTATTTATTTTTAGTTAATTTTGTCCATTTTAAATATGAGGATATGAAGCAACTGCGCAATCTTTTATTGAAAAGTTTTATGTTTTCATTGCTAGGGTAGGTTTTAAATTAACTTGTTTTAAATTAACTTGTTTGGCAGTCTATGCTCGCTTTTTAATATTTTTGTTAGTTTGATTTGTTTATATTATTTTACGTCACAATATATATATATATATATATATATATATATATATATATATATATATATATATATATATATATATATATATATGTATATATATATATATATATATATGTATATATATATATATATATATATATATATATATATATATATATATATATATGTATATATATATATATATATATGTATATATATATATATATATATATATATATATATATATAATATATATATATATATATATATAGATATTTAAAATTAAGATAATTAAAAGGGCAGATGTGACCATATAATACTCCTCTAACCTGAAATAAGATTGACATATATAAATAGGCAAAAAACGGAATTGGAGGTGGTATAGTTGATGACTGGGGGGGGGGTTGTGACCCCCCAACCCCGGTTAAACATGTTTTAAGCCAGGCAACACTCCCGGAGGTCGGCTATAACACCAAGACAGTAATAAAAAATAAGACAGTAATAAAAATCACAACCCCCCCCCAGTCATCAACTATACCACCTCCAATTCCGTTTTTTGCCTATTTATATATGTCAATCTTATTTCAGGTTAGAGGAGTATTATATGGTCACATCTGCCCTTTTAATTATCTTAATTTTAAATATCTATATATCGTAAATATTTTTGTGAGCAGCTTAGCGCCTAAAATTTATTTACTCTTTTTTGTTTCATATTAAGTAATTTACATTTGTAAACTATATATATATATATATATATATATATATATATATATATATATATATATATATATATATATACAAGGGATTATTAATAGGATTTATTTCTTATCCGAACATAGGGCAATATTGGTTAAATTATCCCACCTATTGCTATAGTAAGTATTGAGCGTTAAATAACCAATTCTTAAGACTGCCAATGCATAGGAATAATGAATCATAATGAATTATGAAAATAGTGACAAATTAGATTCTCTAGAGGCATACCTATAACATATTTCGATATTATTGGATAAATCTTGTAAATTATTCAGTACACAAAATCGGTGTTTGTTAACCAACATCTTTGCGATGTGAAACACGTCAATTTAAATACTCCGTAATATTAGTTTTATATATCTCTCTAAGATTATAATTTTAAATCACCCTTTGGAATCGCCGTTTTCAAACATTATCACGTGCAATTTAATCCCATTCCCTCTTCTGGTATTCATTTCTCAATTTATTTAAAGTACACTCCTGTCTTGCACTGTTCCATTTTGTAATGATCCAGTTTTAACTGCGGGATAAATAGAATTTAAGTCGAATTCAACGATGTAAATATTTATCTAATGAACTAATAAACCGATAAACTGAATCCAAGCAGATGAGGCAAACGGCGAGATATCAAAACAATTAAATTTGTTAGTCAGAAGTTTCATCAACTAGTTATACGTGGAACTGTAAGGGAATCGTGCCAAATACAAGCATGGTAAATATTAGTGTTAGATATCCCCCCTCCCCCCCCAAAAAAAAGATATTTGGCATGCGGGTTACAGTTACGATTTCTGGCATAATTTTATAAGAATAGTTCCTACATTGCTTACAAAAATTGTTAATTTTTTTATTTCGGGAATATTTTATCACTAACACAAGGGGCCATAAAACAGCTTTTAAATATACTTTCTGAGCAATGGCATCATAACTTGCGAATCCTTGCCTAACAGCTGAAGGACTTCCACGGAGTTCGCGGACTAAATAAAGTCTTTTCTACAGATATGTTATATGATATAAAGAATTTTTCTCGCTCTTAGAGGCTTTGAATTTTTGACGGGTCGTGTTTATCTCCATGGATTTCCATATGTCTCTCTAAGGTTTTAATATTCCGATTATACAATACAAAAACGTCAACAATGAGTAGACAAACAAACGGTACCTAAGGTCATCCAAACGAGTTCGCGCCAGACACATGAGAATCAAGTTACCATAAGGCATTGTCATCCATAAATTTAATCTTTTTCTCAGAAAAAAGGGGGGGGGAGAATTTATGTCAATGGTAAATATCACTGCAGACGATCAGATGCAAGAGCTCGACTCCAGATATCTCTGATAACCAAACAAGGCCAGATAAACAAAGGAAGATGTTTACCAGTTTTATCCGGAATGAGTGATTTTCGCCGTGTGATTTTTAAAACCTTTATTATGACCGTCATACAACAATAAAACGTTCGTATGCAGCTCAATATGTTAGCGTAAACATACATTTTGAAGTAGAAGAAATTTAGCGAAATTACCTATATGGAAGGGAAGCTCATGTTTTGGATACTTCATAAATATTTAGAATTGCGAAATATTTACTATAGTCATGTATGCACATACTCGTGCGTTTAAACAAATCCAAATAATTTAATTATAATTTTATAAAATCCATAAATAATTATCACTTAACCAAATTTTCTTTATTAAAATAAATCAATGTTTTTTTTTAAACTAAAGTTAAAACATAGTGTGTAAACTTCAGCTTACACACTTTAAATTTTAAAGTTAGCACTTCACTCACATACCGTGAACTATATTCTGTCAGAAAGGCCCTAGATAATATATTTTGGTTGATTTCCCCCACCCATCGCTGGTACAAGAGGAGTCTTCCTGGCACTCCCCTTTTCCTAAAATGCGATAGAATATCTCAAACTGTACTCTCTAGGCTTGCTAGTGGCAGACCCAGATTTCCGCATGGGCAAGTGGGGCACTTGCCCAGGGCCCCAAAATTATGAGGCCCTCTAATTTAGAATTAAGTTGTACATATTTTTGAAAATGTCCTATATGTACGCAAATTAAAAACGGTTTCCATAATTTTTTAATTTTTTTTGATAATATATTGACCATAATTTCTCTCTCTCTCTCTCTCTCTCTATTTTTATTGAGGGGGGGGGGGGTAAGTATAGTTTTATCAAAAATTTATATCCACATTAATATGGTTGAAAGTATAATGATGGAAACAGTCAAAGATTTTGACTTATCTAGTTATAAAAATTTAAAGCAAGTGAAAGCATACTTACATCCGTAAGCGTTTCTGGTTTTATTTATTTATTTAATTTTTTAATTTTTTATTTTATTTTATTTTATTATTTATTTTTTTTTTTTGGGGGGGGGGGGGGTTGTAATAACTCCTGACTGTGATCTATTTTGAATTCGAAAGAAAATTTCATGAATTCATTTATTAACTTTAAAAAGTAAATTACTTAATTCGCACTTATTATTATTATTATTTTCAAATTTTTCACTTGATGGTCGAAAATGTTTTGAATTTCTGGTCCCAATTTATGGCGGGCCTGGGTAAGTGTCCTACATGTTCATGAGGAAATCTGGTCCTGGGGGGAACACTTGCCCACCTTTGGATCTGACGTTGGGGGCCCCCAAAGTCTGCTTTACCCAGGGCCCCATTGGGTCAAAGTCGAGCCCTGGCTAGTGGACACCTCAGGACTCTTTCCACGGGGAAAGAAAGGTCTTTTCTATTAGCACTAAGTGCCATGTGCAGCAGGTCTTCCCGGAGCACATTTTGGAGTGTCTGAGCCTTACCAAAGAAGATGATCTTATGACAAACCATTTTCTCGTCCTTGGTTTTGCCCGAGTCAACAGCCCTCATGGATCTCATCTGAATTTATGTTAGGATGCCAGAGGATTCGAAACAACAACAACAACAGCAACGAATTTTAAAGTCAAAATTTATATTGCAAAGCATCCTCTTCAGTGAAAGAATTAGATAATAGCATATCTGTTCTGGCTGGTAACTAGTAATGCATCAACCTTTTCATGTCAGGGAAAGACGACCCATGATAGAGAATTTTGTCCCGATGGATTTAACGCGTGCCAAAGAGGATACTGGATGACCAAGAATTTGAAAGTACAAGTATGGCGTACTTGTACATATTTGTGCACGTGCATTTACACGTACGTACAAATTTTTATACGTACTTCTGGGATTTTTCTTTATCTTTTTCCTCTGCAAACGGAGAAAGAGACAAAGGACTAGATAAAAGAAATCTTGGGAAGGGGAGGTCAATGAAAGCAGGAAAGATCTGATGCTCGATCTATGATGCGAAGGTAATTCACATACAGGGAGAAATTTGCAGAAATTCAAAAGAAAATTTTGAAATATATAAATAAAAAAATTATGAGAATGTGCAGGGATAATAGAGAAGTATTTTTATAATTAATTGCCAATCGTCAATAAATATTATACTACGGGAGTCCCAACAAACAGTGGCCATAACTTTTCCTGCTGAGAGTCGTTTCTCGCATTCTTTGGTGCAGTTCGCATTCTTTGGTGCATTCACCTGTTTCAGCCCATTGTTTTAACTTCTTTCGTTTCTGGCTGGTAGTGATGTATCCATGTTTTATAAACTGTTACGAAACGACGCAAAAATTCATCTTGATTTCTCTGAAACGGCTCCAAATTGTGCTTAGCAGTGTTCACACGTTCAGATTTTTATCACTTGTTAGCAAAAGCGGCATCTACCTTGCCAACAGCCTTCTCATACCGAAATATTCGTGCAAAATATTATGAACGCACTCTTATGAGACACCGACAGCCTCAGAAATCTCCCGCAGTGTCATTCTTCTATACTCCATCACCATATCATAGATTTTTATTAATAATTTCCAATGTAGTAACCTCAGCAGGGCAACCAAAATGTTCAGCGTCACTTGTGCTCATTCTACCGCCAAGAAAATCAACAAATCACTTGTGAATCATTCTAAAGCGAGGCTGTAGACTCGTCTCATAATATTTATCAAGCCTGTATTTAATTTCTGCCGCCATTTTAT
>OU015496.1:178526753-178569253 GCA_907164885.2 Dolomedes plantarius | reverse complement strand
TCCGAAAAAAAGTGTCCGTTTTGATAGCTGGCAAGCTAGAGAAGTTTCACTATATATTCCTTGGATAGCATGTTTATAGAAACATTAACATATCAACTAACTATATTCTCGTGTCTCTCTACGTCCTAAAACTTTTAATTCTGGTGTTTAAGAACTTTATGATGGCTTTAAAAAATTAGCCATTACTAAAATAAAATGCTAAACAATTTATAAAATATGTAAACTAAAACTATACTCATTAACTCGACACTTTCATTCTATTAAGTCAAATGATAATTATTAAACATATTTTTTTAGCAAAATAATCGATGACTTACACAATTTGAAAAATTCATATATTTTTTATGCAACGGGAATTTTGACAGAAATTGAAATTAATTCTCTACGCTCTTTTAGATACTATAATTATTCGTCAAAGAAAGTTTTTCTATTAATGTTGAATTTTTGCATTTTTTTAATTTCATTTCTCTAGGATTTTAACCAGATGGAGTTAAGATTAAATCGCTTACGTATTTGCAATTATTGTTTCTTAGAAGAAAAATTTTAAATATGTAAATAAAATGCAACGACTTTATTAACACAGCACTTATTAGCATCTCAAATGGATACTTATATACTTTCGGTTTCAATTATCCTTTTTGCTATAAGGAAATAAAGCGAAATCATTACCTTCCTTTGCAAAATTAGTTTTACATGCATTAATCTTACCGATAATTAAACAATTTTCCAATTTATACTGTCTTTAGGTTTTTATTTATTTTAACTGTAACTTTCTTCACTGACTTATTACTTTAATCGAGATCTCGAGATGCTTTACTAATATGCATATCTTTAAATATCATGAAAATCAAAATGAACTAATGCACTCAAAATGACTAATGAAAGATAAATGGACGTTTAGAATTTGTGTACTACAGTAAAAAATTGTAAACTGTAGTAAATAATGGCGATTTTCATTTACCCCCTAAATAAATGTGGTAGATTTCCAACAAACTGAGTTTGTGCTTTGAGAATGAGACTTTTTCCTTTAAAAAACATCACTTCCCTATAGTTTCATGGTAATTAATATTGTCATAGTGTTTTCGATGAAATTCCTTAAAAGATTTTTTTTACAATAAAACACAGTCAAACCCCCGAAAAACACCCACAGGTTGGGAACCGTTGGGCTAGACCATTGTAGAAAACAGTTTGGATAGATATATATTTTTATTTATTAACTAGAAGGTAACCCGTCATTTTGACGTCATAATACTAATAATGACGTCATAATGGAAAAAGTATATGAAAGTTAAAAATTATCCCGAATTATCTAACAATATTGCATTTAATCCACACCTTGTAAAAGCAAACACTTTCATTATTTTTATTTATTTAGTTTTTCATGCGATTGGAGTAGTAGACTGCCATCCAACCCGTCATTTTGATGTCATAATACTAATAATGACGTCATAATGGAAAAAGTATATGAAAGTTAAAAAATATCCCGAATTATCTAACAATATTGCATCTAATCCACAAGTTGTAAAATCAAACCCTTTCATTATTTTTTATTTATTTAGTTTTTCATGCGATTGGAGTAGTAGACTGCCATCCAGTTTTTTACAGCTCACTACGCGATATGAATACTTGAGCTACTTGATTCATTCACATTCAAGTTTGTTTATTTTCAGAATTCATCGCAAAAGTAAACAGATTTTTAAAAACTGTTAAATATACAGCTAAAAGCATCCAATTTTTTTTAGTTCTGAATGTTTTATAGAAAAATAGGCTGAACAAACGTGATTTGATGGAGAAGATATTAGTTTTTAGGTAAGAAAAAATTCTGATCCACATCTGAAATTGAAATTAAGCCTAACCGGCTGTTTGTTTACTGAGGACTTCAATTGAAAGATGAGTACAGCCCGGAAGTGTTATACTGAGACATCGGCTATTATATATATAATATCTTTTTCAGGATTCTATGGGTTGCCTTGATCAAAAATATCGGTTTGCTGGTTGGGAGCGCCACGGTCATCTCTTGAAACACGAGTTTTTAAAATGACCGGAACATACTGTTTGAAGCCTAATCCACACGACTTCAGACATCCGTGGGTACCAATTCCGGATTCAAAAATGTAGTTTCTAGTTTGGAAGTGTACCGCTCTATCCATTCGGATCATATTTCAACTAGGGTTTTAGATTTACTATGAAAATCTTTTTGCTTCTGGAAGAGCCACACTTAATTCTGAACGGCTATAAACACCCTCGGCAGATGCGGCGATCGAACTCCCAGACTGTGGTATCGAAAGCAAGCGTCTAAAACATTCGGTTCTTGTCCTGTGAATGAAATCTGGATTGATTATATTATGCTGACTACTTAAACAACGACCCCTATGTTATTCACTATCCTTAATTATCGATTTTTCATTAAACTTTTTTTTTATTATTTTATTTTTTATTTCCAATGGCAAAGGAAAATGACAAACTCTTACAAGTTAACAATATTAACAAGGAACAAGAAATATAAAAAAAGGAACAGTAAGAGAAAAAAGTCAATGTCCCATCAGCAGATGTCGTGCTCTCCAATATCGCTTTACCTCGGAGTCTCCACGCAGAGCCGAGCATCCCAACAAATGGTTCCTGTCCATGATTTCATCTTTCCCACAAAGTGGGCAATTAGGACTCGCAAAAATGCCAATTCGGTGAAGGTGGTTCTCCAGACAGTCATGGCCCACCGTAAGTCTGAATTCCGCAACAGTCTTTTCAAGGGGCTTATCTGAAATGTTTTGACCCAAGCTATTCCTCCAACTTCTTGAAGAAATGCGAGAAGTGAGCAATGCTTTCCAGTTTTGTCTCATTAGATTTTTGATATAAAGTTTTATGGAATGGAAAGAGTTAGAAGTATTTGGTTGTTGTAATATTTGAGTGCCCTTCCTAGCCAATATATCTGCCTGTTCGTTGCCATACATATCACAGTGTCCTGGAATCCATTGGAGTGTTATTTGTCGTCCCTCTGCCTTCAACTTATCCAGAAGAACCCGACAATCTAGGATTTTTTTAGAGATGGGTATTTCCCTAGCTCCGATAGCCTGAATGGCAGCCTTGGAGTCAGATAGGATAACCACATTAAACTAAATTTTTTCATTAAACTAAAATACAATTGAACATGATATCGTTCATTGCACTCTAAAGAATAGATTGATTTGGTTTGGTTTGGAACTCTACGGTTAATTTTTTACTACATGAGGGCTAATTAGACCGGCACCTACATTTTAAAGCCGATTCCGAACGGCTACAAACATCCATGGCAAGAATGGGACTAGAACCCACAAGATCTGAACCACGTGCCAGTGCCCTAGCCATTCGTCCATTCATCTGGGCCATCACTTTTTACACGTGGATAAAATTAGTGGATGTGCCATGAATATATGAGATAGTGATGCAAACACGTATACTGTTACTCATGCCCTAACTCCTTATTATCTGAGCCAATTAAAATTGTAGTCGTTCAAAAATGATAGTCGTTCGTGTCAGGACAGTGTGTGTTTAGTTTCTTTTCAATGGTCAAAAATAACGTAACTATATCAGAGCATTTCCTTTATTCACCAATATAATAAGCAGCTGACAGCATGCCTTGTATACGAACGAACAGAAAGTACAAAACAATTAGACGTGAAACATCTCTATATACATCTACAGAAGAATACAAAGATTGCCACCTGCGGAGGAAGAAAACAGAATTTAACACTGCGCTACCCGGCCGGCCGAGCCAATTAAAGTAGCATACTATAAAAATGAAAAGCTCTTCAGGTCAAGAAAGTTACCTGTTTCAGGGTGTAACGTTTCTGGGTAGCGAACCTGTTTTGGGTATCCCACTTTTGTATCTTAAGCATGATTTCGTACCCTTTTAGTTATACTTCCATTTTTGTAATATATCTAAAACAGCGTTTCTTTTTTGGTGTGCAATAAACTCATAAATCAAGGATAATCCAAAAAAGGTTCTGGACCATAAAGATGAGCTATTCAGAAGTTTTGAATGCATTACCATGCCATTCTATGTTAAATGTAGTTAAAAGGATGACACATACTTTAATTCTCACTTTTCAACTGTGTCAAGTTCTTCAGCGAGTTATACAGACATTCTAGCACCCTGCTTAATATATCATTTCAATTTTTAATTTTTCATTACTACTTATTTCTGCAAAAATTCGTAAAGTAGGTAATCGGGAGTTAAGTGCATCCAGAATCTCAAGTTTTTGTGTTGAAGAAATAGGAAAATTTTGGAACTGACAGAAACCTATAGTGATTTAACATATACAGGAATATGGTTATATGATGATTTTTAAAATTGAATAGCGGTTTGTCTCTTTATACATAGACGTTATGTTGGCATAAATCTTAAATTTCTAGACTGAATTTTAATCAAATAATGCATAGAAGATATTCACGAGTTCAGGAGCGTAAAACAATAACTTTATTATGTTCTTTGTCATATTTGCCCAGAGAGGTGCACCAAACCGTTACTCATCCAAGTTTTCCCCCCTGAATCTCATGAAATGAACCCGATGGAGTAGGGATACGACATCGATGTGGATGTTCTAAACATCAATTTATTGAAGCCGATTTTTTTTAACATCGATGATTGCGCTCGATGATTTACGTTGTCTTGATGTTTTTTTTATGAAACAGTACCATAATTAAAGAAAAAATTAACCACGTAGCATAATTTTCACACTTAGTAAATGTAAATCTGAATTCTGAAAAGGACGAACCCAAAAGGGAAACGATACCCTAGCAACGAGACAAATGGCAATCAACAACCAGTGAAAAATAATTATATGCCCCAATAATTGTTATTTATAGTAAAGAAAAAATAAGTTTGTAATAAGGCTTGACATCAAATTGGTGTAAATGTATGTAATTTTCATTTGTATTATTTTATTTGAAAATAAAAGATTTGTTAATAAATTGCTCTTATTAATTTTTTTTATATTGAAATATGTTCTTAAAAATTCATTTAAATGATTTTGTCTTATACTCTATAGATATGTAACCAATCATTTTGTCAGAACAACATGAACAGTCATGAACTTCAGAAATATTTTGTTTATACTTAATTATTTAAGGCTCCTGGGAGTAAATTATTCTGCAACTTGTAAATAAATATGACTTCATATTTACAATAATTTTTCACATTCAACCAATTTAAATTAGAAAAATCACGGATGTTTCTTTATGGCTTTGGTCCTATCAATTGTTTTTATAGCAGTAATTTCTTCCTCAGTTTTCTGGTAAAATGTATAATGGAAATTCTGTGATATGCTCTGACTCTAGCAACCAAGTTTTTGTCATTTGAGTCAGCCAAAACAAAGTAAAATCCCCCCCCCCTCCCCACGATTAACCGAAGTAACATTAATTTTAGATGTTACTAAACCAGTTTTAAAAGATCGACGTTCAAAAAGATCGATGTCTTAAAATATTGAAGGTTTTGGGGCGATGTTTTATTAGCATCGATGTTTTAATATTGAATATCGATGTTTCAAAACATCGATGTTTTGTTGTCGAGGTCGCATCCCTACGATGGAGTCTTCACACAATCAAAATCTTTTTATTCAGGTATGCGAACAAGAAATTTTCCAAAAACCTTTTAGATTGAATTCTTGGAGAGACATATATTTCTATTACCTGAATATTTACTTTTATAACGTTTGAAATTCGGTTACCAATCGTAGAAGGGCTTCTATTTAACTACAGGGTTCTGTGTTCAGTTTCAAGAAATTCAAGCACAACAAAAATCATTGCACACCGTGTTCTAACCACTTAAATTCAGTAGTTTAATATTTTTCAATTTTCAGTGAATATGAACGTAAACGAGAAGCAAGAAGCAACCTTATTTTTTTTAAGATAGTGCAGGTTATATATTCTAAATCAGTACATATTTGTTCATGACGAAATTCATTATTTGTTGGTTTAATTTGACTAAATTCGGTTTGAGACACGTAGTATTTTCTGAAAAAAGTTTTAAATTATTTTAAAAGTTCAATTTTGAAAACTGAATCATCTCAAAGCATTTAATTCCATCTTTATTTTAAATACATCAAATTCCTTTCGGCAATGTAGTGTTAAATTGTTTGTTTACATAAATCTCTCAGTATGAAATTTTTCATTTACTGCAATTTGGACACTTTATTTTCTATTTTTTTCCCTAATTAGAACATACTCCATACGAGAGGCTCAAACTGTTTTATCGAGCTCTAATTTTCGAGGAGAAACCCTAAAAACCCCAAGACAGGAGGCACTACTAAATGGACCACGATCGAAAGAAGACTTATTTGAAACCATTCATTTTGTTTTTTTTTTTTGTTTTTTGTGCTTCACTTTACCAGCCATTTCTTTACGTAATAGATAGGGCTTCACCACAAATGCGTGCTAAATACCTCATATGTTTTGAATCCATAGAAATAGTCGCCGTTTATTCAACTTTGAGTCAAGGCTGATGTTTTTGACAGGGTATCAGTCGGGAGTCATTTATCTTTTCCATGATAATGCCTCATAAAGTACGGATTGCTTGTTTTCGTAGAAATCTTTGAGCCGATTGAAAGTAAACTCATTATACCCTGCTGCGATTCTTACGTAAATTACGTGGATAAACGGTTGAAAGCTTGTACTAGTTAAAGGGACATTCCTATTCATATATTTCAGTTTGTACAGTTGTCAGTAATGTTTGTCACTGAATTGATGTAAGACGAGTTGTTTTGAAAAATTCCAATAGGCTCGTTTCTGATTTTTGTTGTGTAAGATGTCTACAAGAATATCTGCGTCTTTCAGATATAATCTAATACTTGATTTGAAAGTCCAAGAATTTCAGAGGTTTCATTGATCTGTTTGTAGACACAGTTGGATATTTTTAAAAAGTCCAATAAGTTCGGTTAAGACACAAGAGCTGTAGAAAATGTTTGTGTCTATCATACGTAATCCGAGCTATGAATCTGATTATCCAAGAGGTGAAGGAGATTTTACAGGAATAATCTATTCTCTCAGGATGTTGCCCTTCCAGATCGACGTGTTGCGTTACCGATAAAAAAATTACTTTCCACTCTCGATAAATCTTTCAAATTTCAGTTCTATAACTAATTTTGTTTGCCAACAAAGATTCTTTTTGAGCGACCAATTTTGCGGAACCTAGGTATATTTATGTATAACTGGTAGTACCCTGATTCGTTGCCGAACTTAAAAATACGTTTGAGGATAATACGGCCAATTTTGAGGAAACTAGGTATATTTATGTATAACCGGTAGCTCCCTGATTCTTTGCCGAACTTAAAAATAGGTTTGAGGTCAATGCGACCAATTTTGAGGAACCTAGGTATATTTATGTATAACTAGTAGCACCCTAATTTGTTGCCGAACTTAAAAATATGTTTGAGGACAATACGGCCAATTTTTAAGAACCTAGGTATATTTATGTATAACCGGTAGCTCCCTGATCCGTTACCGAACTTAAAAATACGTTTGAGGTCAATTCGACCAATTTTGAGGAACCTAGGTATATTTATGTATAACTGGTAGCAACCTGATTCATTGCCGAACTTAAAAATACATTTGAGGACAAAGCGGCCAATTTTGAGGAAATTGGCGTATTTATGTATAACTAGTAGCACCCTGATTCGTTGTCGAACTTAAAATTACGTTTGTGGACAATACAATACACATTTCATTTCGTAAGTCATTCATGTTTTAGAAAAAATCGTCAAGAGGAGAAGGACCATATTAAGAACTTTCTGTAAGGATCCTATATTTACTGAAATTTGATTCTGAACACCATTTTGATGGAAATTGAGTCCTACAATACAACAAAATTAATAATTGTATATCCACTGGCATGTGTTATTACTAATAATTATCGCTCATGAATATATGAAATTTGGGAATTTTTCGAATTTTATATTTATTTCAAAGCTGATCTATAGATAACTTTTCTTTGTGGGGCATTCTCCAAAAGATTGTGAAATCCTAAAAAATCACCAAATAAATTATTCCTAATCTGAATGAAACTCGATGAAATTCGATTCATTCTCTTTTTACTTATTTCAGGTGTATGTTCACATACGCGACGTTGTTGTAAACAATTTTTCACTGAGTTACTCGTTCGGAATATGAAAATATTTCACAAACTCGAACTTTTAGTATCATATTGATGAAGTTATGATAGATGTAAAAAATGCTATCATTTTCCAATGAAAATTTAAAGAACATTTGCTAACACACTTGTAATTATAGCGTGAAATTTGCTCTGATTTCAAAATTATTTATCTATTGATAAAGAATAAATAGATAAATTAATCAATCGATAAATTTATCTATAGATTATTTATCTATTATATAGATACTGAAACTTAAAAAAAATTGTTATCTATATATATAAAACAGTTCCGTAACGGACTCATTCATTCATTCACTGACTGACTGACATACAACGCACAGACCAAACCGATGGACCTAAAGGGCTGAAATTTTGCATGGCGATTCTTCTAATAGTGTAGGGGTGCACTAAGAAAGATTTTTCAAAAATTCTTCTTAGATTTTTTTAAATTAAATTTTTAAGCTGATTTTTAAACTTTTTTTACGTTTGCATTTAAAATAATGCATTGAGGGTTATAAAATTTATATCACGAGAAAGATCATAAAAATTCCTTCAAAATGAAATTTTTTTCGAATTTTTACCTCCATTTCCTGATTTTTGGTGAATTTTTAAAGATTAATTTTTAGAATTTAATTTATTAAATGCTGATCACGTGATTTCTTTTTCTGGTACTTTCAATAAATTTATCGTCACGTGCGTAACAACTAAACAGACAAAAAAAAACATTTTTTCTTTCTAATGCAGCAGACGATTGGATATTATCCAAAAAAATAAATATTCCTTATGATTTTTTTATAAATATATATATATATAAATATTTTTTTACATCAATTGTATATATTGATCGTCTCATTTATTATAAATATATATATTTATTTTTTTTGGCATTAATTGCATACATTTACCGCTGTATTTAATTTGAATGTACTCCGTAGCGAAGTGTGGGTTTTCAGCTAGTTTGTCTATATATATAAAACAGTTCCGTAACTGACTCATTCACTGACTGACATACAACGCACAGACCAAACCGCTGGACCTAAACGGCTGAAATTTTGCATGGCGATTCTACTTATAGTGTAGAGGTACACTAAGAGAGATTTTTCAAAAATTCTTCTTAGATTTTTTTAAAATTAAATTTTTAAGCTGTTTTATTAAACTTTTTTTACGTTTGTATTTGAAATAATACTTTGAGGGCTATAAAATTTGAATCATAAGAAAAAGCATAAAAATTCCTTTAAAATAAAATTTTTTTCGAATCTTTACCTCCATTTCCTGATTTTTGGTGAATTTTTAAAGATTAATTTTTACAATTCAATTTATTAAATGCTGATCACGTGATTTCTTTTTCTGGTACTTTAAATAAATTTATCGTCACGTGCATAACAACTAAATAAACAAAAAATATTTTTTTTTCTTGTTAATGCGGCAGACGATTGGACATTATCCAATAAAAATATTAAAATACAGTAAAAGAAATGTTCTACAAACTGTACTATATTAACTGTACTATATTCTTTAGTATTCTTTATATTAGATTTAATTTCAAAATTTTCTTCTACATTATTTTATCTATAAAATTATCCTTTACGATTTTCTTATAAATTTATATATATATATATATATATTACATCAATTGTATACATTGATCGTCGTATTTATCATATAATATATATATATATATATTTGACATGAATTGCATACATTGACCGTTGTATTTCATTTGAATGCACTCCGTAGCGAAGTACGGGTTTTCAACTAGTCTATATATATATATAACAGTTCCGTAACTCACTGACTCACTGACTGACATAAAACGCACAGACCAAACCGCTGGACCTAAAAGGCTGAAATTTTGCATGGCGATTCTTCTTATAGTGTAGGGGTGCACTAAGAAAGATTTTTGAAAAATTCTTCTTAGATTTTTTTAAATTAAATTTTTAAGCTGTTTTTGTAACTTTATTTAAGTTTGCATCTAAAATAATAATTTGAGGATTATAAAATTTATATCACGGGAAAGACCATAAAAATTCCTTTAAAATGAAATCTTTTTCGAAACTTTATCTCCATTTTTGATTTTTGGTGAATTTTTAAAGATTAATTTTTAGAATTTAATTTATTAAATGCTGATCACGTGATTTCTTTTTCTGGTACTTTAAATAAATTTATCGTCACGTGCATAACAACTAAATAGACAAAAAAAAAATTTCTTGCTAATGCGGCAGACGATTGGACATTATCCAAAAAAATATTAAAATACAGTAGAAAATATGATCCTTAAACTGTACTATATTAAGTGTACTATATTCTTTAGTATGTCCTATCAGATTTCATTTGAATATTTTCTTCTAGATTATTTTGTATATAAAAATATCCCTTACGATTTTTTTATAAATATATTTTTTGCTTTTTTTTACATCAATTGTATACATTGATCGTAGTATTTATTATAAACATAAAAATCGTTGTATTTATTATAAATATATTAAGCATTTGTTTCCTAATACATAGAAAATTAGTAGATATTGATTTGACTGAAAATAGTGAATCTAGATAAATTGTTAAATTTTACGAATGTTTTATTTTCCCCTTACAAGCACAATTTGTGTAGCGGATGCTATACTGAACACAAGAAGTTATTGTAGCATGGGTTAAGTGTTCAAGATATGATTGTTGAAATTGATAAGATGTTAGTTTGAGTTCTGCGAGTTTCTTAAATGTGATACCTTCTTGAGCATTCCAGATTTATCTACCCAGATTTAATTACCATGTCTACAGAAACAAAGAAAAATAAATACTGTTCAGTTTACATTTAACGAAACTTTTCCTTTAACAAATTTTTCAGTAAACTTTTGCGAAATACTTAAAACCATTTACAAAATAATTATTCCCTAAATTGCCAAAAATAATTTCTCTGAGATTAAAGAAATATTTTGAAGTTTCATCACCCCGACCGCGTCGTATAATGGTTAACTTCCCTAGCTAGGACAGTGAGGGCTCGGATTCGAGTACCGTCTAAGGCATGGACGTTCCCATGCTGTTTCCTCCCAGGAAGCAGTGCTATCTCACTTCCATTGGTGTATTGGCTCCCATAATAAAAAAAGACAAAGATTTCGCGATGCGGATTGGTCAAGTTGGAAAAAAAACTTTAATGATGTCACTGCTTAACATATTTTTTAGCAGGCGGATAGGGGTGTATAAGTGAGAGAGTAGGTGAAATTCGTAACTGTTTTCTTAAAGATTCCCAATTTTGTGAAATAAAAGCAAATTTTAAGTTTAATTTAGATTTTTCATTTTATTACATTTATCAAATAACGATTTATACTTTAGGTAAATTTTGTTTTTACTAATTTGCTTTATATCCACTACTAGCTGAATACCCGCGCTTCGCTACGAGTACGTTCAAATTAAATACAACGGTCAATGTATGCGATTAATGCCAAAAAAAAAATATATTTATTATAAATACAACGGTCAATGTATGCAATTTAGGCAAATCATCTCTTAGTGCACCCCTACACTATAAGAAGAATCGTCATGCAAAATTTCAGCCCTTTAGGTCCAGCGGTTTGGTCTGGGCGTTATATGTCAGTCAGTCAGTTACGGAACTGTTATATATATATATATATATATATATATATATATATATATATATATATATATATATATATATATAGATTATGAGAAGTACTTCGTTAAATATAGGCTCTCGTGCTACGTACACTACGAACTTCCTGTGGGAAAAATTATATCTGCTCAGTTTTTCATGTTTGATTATCTCTAATTTTTCGTTCTGAGGAAGTTTGCGAGAGCTAACATGTAATATTTTTCTCTGCCCCATTCATCGTGTATGAAATCGATTTTATGTGTAACTAAAAATAAATAATCCAACAGAGCTAGATAATTATAAGAAGAATGCAGACCAAAAAACAAACAGAAATCAAGCACTCAGGGCTTCACTCACCAGAGGCAAGATTCTGTAGTAGTGTCGAAACTGAGCCAGAAATTGAGGTAACCGACTGGTCTCGTCATCAGGGAGCCTAACCAAATCAGTTACCTCAAGGGGAACTTTCTGAATAGGATGCAGGTATAACCAAAAGACATCCCAAGGCCCCTAGATCTCCATTGAAACATTTAGTCAAAAGAAAATGAAAAGTCACAGAAATATTTTAAGTTTTAACCTGAAAAGCAAAAAAAATCATTAAAAAAGCCTACTTACTACATTAGGAACCCCGGGAGAAAAACTATAAATCTACCGGAAACAATTTAAAAATAAAAAATTATATAAAAAATAAATAAATAAATAAAATAAATTATATCTGCTCAGTTTTTCATATTTGAATACCTCTAATTTTTCGCTCTGAGGAAGTTTGCGAGAGCTAACCCGTAATATTTTTCTCTGCCCTACTAACCGTGTATGAAATCGATTTTATGTAGTTACTATTCCAATCAATGTAATTACGCAATTTTTAATTGTTTCATTTTCTTATATTTTATCACATCTCAGCGAATATACTGAACTTCTAAACTTAATCTCTCATTTTTAGAATAATTTTAAATTTTAAAATTAATTTCCAGTGTAATTTGTCTTACAAATAATCTCTCTTTTTCACATCGTTTTCTAAACTTCAGCGTCAAATGAGGTGTGGAAAAAAAATATGTCAAAACACAATCACTTACACCTACAGTCACTGGTCTAAACATAGATTGCAAAGAAACACCTGCTTTTTCGGGATAGCCGCTCTGCAGTATGGATCAAGCGAAACCCGCAAAAAAAAGAGAGGGCGAAGTCATCCCCAGGTGGCGCCTCCCAACACGAAGTTGAGTGGAGTTATTCTCTCCGACTTCTGAGGCGCGTATTGAAGTATGAGCTTTGCACCTGTGTGAACGTTGCTGTGGAGTACTCACAGTTTACAAATCTTGGTGCCGGTTATGTCACTAAACGAGTTAATAACATCCGTTTTCCCAAATTCCAAAGAACCCAGATCGTCTGCGCAGGCTTTTGCATGTATGGCTGTACAACAGTTAGTATTTTTGTTGGCTCCGTTTTGTTTCTATCAACAGGTAAGAGACTGTTCTTTTGATCTGCCCGCTCTCTCTCTTCTTTTTTGATATTGCTAATTACAGTGTGTCGGTGTTATGCAATTATGTTTGTTGATTTTCAGCGTGAGATATATTTAGGTTATATGATAATTGTTTTGTTCTTAATTGTTTTATTAATTTTGCTAACATAATGATGTCTGTTTATACAGGAAAGGCATATTTTATTTCAAGATCCGGATTCATATAAGTTTGAAAGATCAGTGCATATTTTAAAAAATGGTCAGAATTTATTTGAATGAAAAGGAGAATTATATTCAAAAGTCTGTTATACTCCAAAGCAGTATTTGCATATTTATATGCTACATTTAAGTAGTGAACTTGCCTTATATGTCATGAATTTCGAATGAGAAATGCTTTTTTCTTAATTTAAAGAACAAAAAAAAAATTACCGAAATCTTAAAAGAAGGATTTTTAAGATGAGAATAAAAATTAACTCAGTCATTTAATGCTTCTGAAAGATCAGACGGGTGTAATAAGTAACAAAAAAATATTACATGTTTCTATATAACTTGCGGGATTTTTAGCCTTAAAATGTGATTGATAAAGAGAAAACTTTAATCGAAAAACAAAAATCAATCATTAATTAAGAAGAATTTAAGGAATCACGAGCTGCATTTAACTCACGAAATCGTTTTACGTTGTAAATTATGTGTTTATTAGTTTATAAAATTTAAAATGAAAAACAAAACACTGTAACATCCGATATTAACGTTGCTGCAATAATTTTCGAAACATACGCAAATTAACTTTGCCCCTCTAAGTATATTTAAGCTTATACAGATGCACTTAGTTAATAATCTCGTCAAAAATTTTTCTTCTTTCGATATTTGTTAGTTGCAAAGTCTAGAGCTTTGAAGCGTAAAAGATAGAGAATTTTTACCAGAAGTTTAATCATAATTAAAGAAGTATTTGCGCGATTTCATGCTTCCTATAAGCAATGACATTCCTTAGGGGCTAAGAATTTTGAGTTAATCAGCTGAACAAATTTAAATCAAGAGCGAAAGATTATAAAATTTTAAATTAACATTCTTGCATTAATTTACGTAGCAGATGTAAATCGTCTCAATCTTTCTATGTGTTTTAAAGTTTATTTTTATGCACGTAATTAATAATTTCAATAATTTTTTATAATTTTTATTAGCTGCAGTGTCTTAAACTTTGAAGTTATAGAAACAGTTATAGAGAATTTTTATTGAAAGTATATTTACCTTATTATATATTGCTAATAAGCTATAAAATTCCTTAAATTTATGAATTTTGAATTAATCATTTTATTAAAATTATTAAATTTAAAAACAAAAAGTTTTTAATATTACAAATAAATATTTTTGCGATAACTAAAGATGCACATAAAAATGAACTTCTTAACGTGTTTTATATCTCGTGCGTATGTACGATTATTCTCGTGAAAAAATTTTTAGATTTAATATCAGTTGCAAGACCTTAACGCTTAAATGTGGGAGATTGGTACGAATGAGCATCAATTTTAACTGAAAAATTAGAAAAGAAAAATTATTTCAGTTTAAATAATGAATTTAAACTGAAATAATTTTTCAGAAATAAATGTTAGTTTAAATAAATTTTGAAACTATAAAGAAATAGTTTAGGCAACTTTTATAGAAAAAAATTAGCTTTTAACAACAATTTTCTGAGACCACGAAGTTTTATGTACATGTTGCGTGTATAGATATGTTGTATTTACTATCATATGTGTACAGCAAAGTAATTTTTGCACTCCTGGTTTTTGATAGGGGTATATTTACATACTAATGAAAACCTTTATGTATTAATTTCCTGTGTGATTATTTTTTATATTAAACTCTGTTATGAATAATTCATGCCGCTTTGGATAATCATGTTTACATATTTCGCCAAATAATGAAAAAGTTCTGCGTCCAACGTATATTGTTTGTAAAGAATAGAAAAATAAACCGATCAAAAGAATGAAAAAAAATTCTGCTCTATTATATTTAATATGCTGAAGCGAAAGATTATGTTAGTTGCAAAAACGTGTTTTTTCTTATAAACTGACCACTTAGCGAGAAATAAATCCGAAAAAATGTTTAATCGAAATTTCCTTGGTTTTTCTATTTGCTGCAATAATTTTCCGTTTATGTTTCATTATATTATAGTTCTGTAGAACATTTAACTAAATGCTCGAAGTCATAAACTCATTAAATGTAATGACTAAGAACTTGATACTAAAAGTTACTTCTGAAAATTATTTGATGGTGCTTTTATAATTGGGTCTAACCCTTGACATAATGAAAAAGGACAGATGTGAAGCTCGTGATAAGCGAACTTTTCTCTGTAGTTTCTTTTCATTCATAACTGCCATCGTTGAACAAAATACACACGAGAAGCACGTAATAGAATTCTGTCTCAAATATTTTTAGGGTTGTGCTTTAGATATTATTATAACAATCACGGCATATTTAGAGCGATTTCAAGATGTTTTATATCTCGTTTTCTTAAAAATTTGTTATTAATTGTTGCTAAAAATTGGGATGCGAGCCGTGTCATGTTATTTCATGGATACTTTCAAATGTTAATGTTTGGATACCTCATAATTAATGTAAGAAGTTTGAGTTTAACTAACTTTAAACTAAACGGGATGTTTCATTATTTGTTGAATTATGTCACGTAAGATGAACTCTTGATCTTATTAAAAAATAACCGAAACTTATAATTAATTATGAGTACAACATTCCAACATGGGATTTTAGCGTATGTTGGGTTTCAGATTAATATTTTAATGTTTTTTTCTATGACAGCTGACGTGTTTTCCTAGTTTTGAGAAATAAATACTTAAACTACTTTCGTATTTATTTATTTGATTTATTATTCCCTAAAAACTTCGTATGTAACTAAAAGCTCAATGAGACATAATTTTTGAAAACGATTTATTTAAACAACTCAAGTAAAACGTGCTTTTGATCCTTTTCAAAAATTGCCTGAGCTATGACGAGTGTAACATTTGAAGATGTGGTTTTAGCAAAAGTTAGGTTTCTTTTCACCTTGCTTTTTTATGTTTACATGGAACTGACATATTTTATTGGCTTAAAGGAAATATATGCTTAAAAAATTGCGTTTTTGTCAATATTAAATGGAATAATTTAATATAAAAAATTAATATAAAGCAAAAATATCAATAGGACTGTTATAATCATTCATTGTTGAATTTACTCATCTAAGAGGCAATTTAGTGCTACTCAAAATTTGTCGATCCTAATGAGTATGTTAAGTATAACATTAGAAAATTCGGTTCTAGCAAAAGTCTTTTTTCACCTTATTTTTTTATGTTTCATAAAACAGCTGACGTATTTTATTACATTAAGGAAATGATTATATGCTTAAAACATTGTTTTTAATCGTTATTAAATACAAATATTTAATATAAAAGATTAGTATAACAGGAAAATCAATATTACTGTTATAATAATCCATTGTTGAATTCATTCATCTAGGATACACTTTATTGTTACTCAAAAGTTGTCGATCTTAATATGAGTATAACATTTGAGGATGCGGTTTTATCAAAAGTTAGGGTTTTTATCACCTTAACTTTTTAATGTTTTAAAAAAAAACACTACCGTGTTTTCTTAGCATAAGGAAATATGTGCTAAGAAATTGCTTTTATGATCAACATTAAAAAGAATTATTTAATATAAAAAATTAATATAAAACAAAAATAAAGAAGACAGTTATAATCGTCCATTGTTGAACACCTTCATCTAAGCTGCACTTGGATATTTCACAAAAATCGTCGAACCTAATGCGTATGATGAGTGTAACACTTAAAGATGCGGTTTTAGCAAAATTTTGGCTTTTCTCACCTTATTTTTTTTTTAATATTTCATAAAACCACTGATGTATTTTATTTGATTAAGAAAATGTATGCTTAAAAAATTGCTTTTTACTCATTAATAAATGGAGTTATTTTATACGAAAAATAAGTAAAGACAAAAATGTCAGTAGAACTGTTAAAATCATTCATTGTTGAATTCTTTCATTTAAAATGAACTTTAGTGTTACTTAAAAAATTGTCAATCCTAATGAGTACGATTGAGGAAGCCGCTTTAGCAAAAGTTAGTTTCTTTCCCCCTTATTTTTCAATGCTTCATAAAACCATTGACATAATTTATTGACTTAAGGAGATGAATGCCTAAGAAATTGCTTTCATAATCACTATTATATGGAATTATTTGATATAAAAAATGAATATAAAACAAAAATCCATAGGATTGTCATAATTATTGAACTTATTCTTTTCATATGCACTTTGGTATAACACAAAAATCGTTGAACCTAATGCGTATGATGATTGTAACACTTCAAGATGCGGTTTTAGTAAAAGTTAGGCTTTTATCACCTTATTTTTTTTTTAATATTTCATAAAACCACTGATGTATTTTATTTGATTAAGAAAATGTATGCTTAAAAAATTGCTTTTATTTTACTCATTATTAAATGAAATTATTTGATACAAAAAATAAGTAAAGACAAAAACGTCAATAGAACTGTTAAAATCATTCATTTAAAATGCACTTTCGTGTTACTCAAAAATTGTCGATCCTAATGAGTTCGATGAGTATTACATTTGAGGAAGCGGTTTTAGCAAAAGTTAGGTTCCTTTTCCCCTTATTTTTTAATGCTTCATATAACAATTGACGTATTTTATTGGCTTAAGGAGATGAATGCCTAAGAAATTGCTTTTATGATCACTATTATATGGAATTATTTGATATAAAAAATTAATATAAAACAAAAATCCATAGGACTGTTGTAATTATTGAACTTATTCTTCTCAGATGCACTTTGGCATTATACAAAAATCGTCGAACCTAATGAGAATGATTAGTTTATAACCTGAAGATGCGGGTTTAGTGCAAGTGAGGTTTCTTTATCGTTAATTTTTTACAATGTTTTGCATAATTACTGGAGTACTCAGTTTAAAGAAATATATACATAAATTACTTTCATAATTATTTAATGGAATTATTATATAATCAAACGAAAATTAATATAAAACAAAATTATTTTATGCCTGAAAATCATGCATGTGTAAAGAACAAAAAGGGCCTAATAACGTAAGTTCATTAAGTTTCATTTTCTTTAGCATGAAAAATACATAAAAACTATAGTTTAATTCTCAAATTCTAGTAGAATAATTCCCAATTTCCTTATAATTGGGGAAATTTTAAAGATTTTTCGGTTCTTTGAAATTTCTAGCGTTCTATGGATAAATATTTCTGTAATATCATGTGATAAAAAATTTCCCGTTTTACTCGATTTTATTTTGATATTTGACTATTCCTGTGATTGTAATACTAATTTAACGAATACTTGTCTTTTCCCATACTCTAAAAAGATATTTTCTTTACAAATGCTTGATGTACCATATTTCCTTTATCTACTGTATTTCACCTAACGAACATAGAAGAACATTTCTCTTATAATGAACGCGAAAAAATAAACTTTAACTCATTTTAACAGCATGACGCTTTAACGTATCTTATTATTACTTTCACGTTATGGATTTACAGCGTATCGTTAACATTAGATTATGTTGATGTTAAAGTATTAAGTTTAAACTATCTATCTAAAACTGTCTAAAACTAGGAAAGTCTCAAATTTTTTATCATTATAACAGATTTCGATCAAAACTTCTTGAAAATGGTTAACAATTATATCACCAAGTTATAATAGGTTTTTCTTTATGGTTTTATGACAACCAAAAATTTAGGTTTATGAATCAACGAAATTATAAACTATAAATGTTTCTCAGCTGTTTCTCTCAGCACAATTGTGATAATACATAAATATAATATCAGAAATACTTGGGATGCTATATTTAGGGGAAATTGGAATAAAAT
The DNA here is from genome assembly GCA_907164885.2 of Dolomedes plantarius. Lineage (NCBI taxonomy): Eukaryota > Metazoa > Arthropoda > Arachnida > Araneae > Dolomedidae > Dolomedes > Dolomedes plantarius. The sequence continues at coordinate 178,550,155 of OU015496.1, read as the reverse complement.
TAAAAGGAAAAATGGTCCTTATAAAAATATGAGTTACCGATTTAAAAAAAATTAACTTCAAATAAAATATTTAAGATGAAATCTTCCCATAAGCTATATTTTATCGACGTTTAAACTATGAACGAAAATAAAGAATGTCTAATAACTCCCCAAAAATTAACGATAAAATTGTGAAAGATAAATTTATTATCAGGGATATTTTATGGCAGTGAAAAACATTGGAACCGCGGTTAAAAAAATAATTGTGTTATAATATAAAATGAGTTACTTAAAAATATATATTTTGGATTCCAAAAAATAATTTTACGTAAACCACAAAAGAACAACTTTTCAATTCTTCATACAAGCAATATTTTTATGTTGCATTGACAAACTAATCGAAGGGAATTGATAAAAATTTCAGTTATATATTGAAGTTGCTAATTCGATTCTTTGGGCAGTCCGTGAGAGAATACTATTGCATCAATTTACTTCATTTTGGCCTTAAACGATATATTTTAATCTATAGATGTGTCAAATTTGGTTTTTTTGTAACCGAAATTTCTATTAATTAGCGATAATTTACAATGAAATCCCTGCTCATGCTCAGTGACACGTTTAAATCTGGATTTAGATACTTACTAAGCACGAGGCTGCTGCATAAATATGTTAATTTGTTTATTTCAAGGAATCTCTCTATCTCTCTCTTTGCCGATTTGATTAAGGGGACTCACTACCCTTAAATCTTTAAAACATTCGATTTTTTGAAAAAAAAATATATGTTAAAGCTTATTATTTCTGAACAAAATAAAGCAAACCGCATGAAAATATTCCGCTTAGTTCCGGATATATTGATATTCTAAATATTTAATTACTGATCAAGTTTATGGTAAGAAAAATTTTAAACTCATTTTTCTCAAAATGTAATTTTGCATCATTCCGCAACTGATATATCCAAAACTACGGAGCATACTTCCATTAAATTTTTATCATTGTATAACCATGTTATTTTATTGCGCCCGAACTAGAATTATTGCAATCACTGCACATTTTGTTGTTTTTTCAGGGGTAAATTAATGCAAAAATTTAAGGAAATTTTAAGAATATATTTTGAGCAGTTTAAAAAAAATTTAAAACATATTTTAATGTTGAATATTTCATGTTCAATTGTATTTTGAATTATTTATTTTAAATATAAAACAGGAATTATACATTTAAGTGTAAAATTAATTTCATAGTTCTGCGCGTAAGCCAGTATACAATAAAAATGCTTAGAAAACAAGGTATATCAAAAACATTAAAAAAATTATTTAAAATTATTTTGAGAGTTGAAAATTTGTTTATTAAAATAAATATATCAATTTATCATATACATAAAATTTGGAAAAATTGGGAGTAAATTGAAATAGTTACAAAGAGTCAAAATGCATGAAAATATGCCTTATTTCCTCGACTTCAGAGTCATGAGTCCCCTTAATAGTATTTGTGAGATTCTTTGTCTTATGTTTGTGAGATATAGAAATAAACCCGAAGGACATGATTTATTTCGCGCTGTTGAGTAAATCTATTTCTTTTTATTAGATTCAATAGTAATTTTAAAAATGTATCTCTCTATGCTTAATTTTATGATTTTCGACAATTGCCAATGATATGTTGAGTATAGTTTGTTTTTTTAGTACATTTATTTAACATCCGTTCGTCATGTTTTGACGGGTACCAACTAGTTCTATATAAATATTTCAATAGTACATTGTAATCAAATGAAAAAAGCAACCAAGATAACAGAAATTTTGACAACCTGCCTAAAAATGACCTACATCACTATGTTTATTGGATGGATTCATATGATTAGAAGTAATGTCTTCTATTAGACTAGTAAATGTGAATATTTATTACATAAAGATGTCGTATTAGATAATATCAGATTACTTAATACCTTTTGCCCAGTAAATACGTTGATATATTTAAAAACTATCTATATTTCAAATCTGACCAGATTTTGGTAGGACCTTGGGAGAAATTCGGTAAATTCACATTAAATCGGGGCAAAATTGCATCAACGGTTCGAACCTATGCACATAAACCGTCGGAGATGTCGGTAAAAATATGTTACCCAAGGGACATTTCAATCAACGATTCGATCCGATACCTTTAGACTAGATCAAACAGATTACCAGCAAGATGAAAACTAATCGGTAATTGATTCTCGACCAAAGTATGGCCATGGATATAACATCAGAAAAAAATATTTAATAACTTCAAGACTTAAAAGCTTAAATTTTGATTCAGAATGACTTCAGAGTCATTTTCTACAGATTGATTTTACAATTTATAAATGTTACTCCCTTAATCATTTTTAAAAATCCTTTTAAATTTAAGTTAGAAAAAATTCTAATTTAAATTAGATTTTTTTAACAAAAAAAATTGAGATTTTATGGAATTTCAATTATCAAAATTTTCATGTGAAAATTTTGATTAAGAAATCAAAATGTTGTTAAATTAAATTTACTACATTAATTCAATCTGTAAATTTTAAGCTTATGCGAGAAATACATCAGTTTCATAAGTAGGCTGTTCATGTGATACCTTGCGGCAATTTTTCTTGTACTGGTCAAACCAAACGGGCTTTCAATGCACGCAATAGAGAACATTCAAGGTATGGTAAATATCAAGAATTGCCTAATTCCATGATAACCAAACACTCCTGGAAAATTTAAATTTTTGACGCGAAATTGTTCACTATACTAACTCGGCATGCCAATTAAATTTTCTAGAAAACTTTGCTACCTATACTGATACCTCTGTTTTAGTCAATCCTATGTCTACGATTTCTTTATTTCCTGACTGGAAATAAGCTTGATATTAAACGCATCCATTTTTTTCAAGTTTTCTCCGTTTTTCTAATTATTTAATTGTACTCCTTTATTTCATAATTGCATTTCCCAATTCCGTCATCTCTGTTCTATTTCCCCGTTTTTCATAGAAATTCCTAATTTATTTGTTTAATACGTTAATGATTGTGTCTTTTGTGGGTGTTAGTGGTCATAAAATGTCTTTCGCTTGTTCTTCATTCGAGCGTATCCCTTTTCATGTGTACGCTTCAGCTGCCACTTCCTACGACGTTCCTCTGGAATTTTCTGTGAACTCCCCTATTTATATCAATGGAATTTGATGAGTATCGCTTTGGTAAATAGTTCATAGAGGCAGTCTCAACTATAGCCCCTCGGCTTGATGAAGAACAATTAATAAGTTCGAAACTAGTTGCCACACTTAATTTTCATTGTGGATATTAAAAAGCTATGTGTTCCTTTTGTGCGCTTTCCACTTGCTTCATTTCCCCATCAAAGGATGTCGTAATAAAGAACCTGGTACCAAATCCAAGAGCTATTTTAGATATATATTACTGTGTATACCTTATGGAGTTTATGACACTTGTAAAGTAATTTTTTAACTAATATCTCTTTAATTGAAAACGTGCCTCCGAATTATTCTAGTAAGAAGTAATATGAAGACGAATCAACTACCAAAATGATTTATTTACTCATTTTTAGTTTACAGCCATAGAACTATATTTAAAAATAATAAATCATAATCACTTACGAAATTCTTAGCCACTCTTACTTAAAGAAATAACACTACAAGAATTACCCTTTTTCAAAAAATCTGAGCTTTACATCTTATCTTCTTTATCAATCACACACAAATAAATATATACCAGTATAAAATATTTAAGGATATTTAACTTACTATATGTTGGATTTTGGAAGTACAAATATTACCATTCATCATATATGCATTATAGTACTATCAGTCAAAACATATGCAAATTTAGGAAAACTTAGACTAGAAACTGACAAACTTTGTGTGATAAAATATGGTAAACATGAGTTTTAGTCGGTATAAACTTGTTTGATAAACGAACTTAGCCACTCAAATAAGACTACTAATTTTGTTCTAAGATCGTGTAGTGATCTTATGAGGTTAGTACGATCATTGCTCTCTATCTAGCATAGTTTACATCCTCAAATAAATATAATACTAAATGTTAATTTTAGGAAAAATGTTCCAAATCAAAATAAGTGTAAGATGTAACGATAAAAAAAGTCTTGGATTGTGGTAGCCATCAATTACTTACATATTTGCTTCTACATTTTAACTAATTTGGCAAAAATCTAAACAATCTGTTTTTTTAGCATCAACAGATTTGGCATCCGCACTATTTTTCAAGATAATTTCCCAGAAGATTGATTTATAGATCTTTCTCTACCTCTCACCACACATGCATCATATTTTACTTCCGAAACTGCTGCAGTTTTAGTTTCAAATCGAACATTTAGATAAAAACTGAATTACGGATAATCCTCAACGCATATTTCCCGTGTAACAATTAAAAATTAACAAAATTATCCGACAGTTTTATACTATTGTCCATAAACAAAGAAGCATAAAAGACTTATTTTAAGGTGATATAATTAATATATATGTCAGTTTATTCATTTTAATTAAAAAATATTTTAATCACCATGCTGTGCATTTAATACCTCTGAATCCTTCATTTGAACACTACAACGGGGCTCCTATCCTTCCTCTATCAGCTTACCCGCACATTGATTAGTTCGGACAATTGAGATTTCATTATAATCTTCTTCACCATTTATATAGGAGATATTACTCATGGAGAAAAGATGCTATGAATTTTTTTGCCTGATTTTATTCAATATTCAACGGAGTCCCGTTTTATCTCCATGAGTCTGACAAAGTCTGTACAGGAATTCTACTTCTTTCATCCGGTTTTATTATAGGACTGTGTGTGATACTGAATTATGAAGAATCAAATGTATTTAATTAACTTTTCCTTAGAAATTAACACACACACAACACTTCCCGTGAATTTCTCATTTTTAAAAAAAATTCTAGCTTTACTGTTTCGCAGTTAATTTCTTAACCCTTGTTTCAATTTTGATTTTCTTTCTTACAGAAAAATGGCGAATAATCTAATATTGTTTTTTGAAAGCTTGCTGACACTTAAACAGAGGATCCGCAAAATTTCCACTTAGCTTTGCATTTACGAATCATTAATATTTTGGCCGCTTGACAAAATTTCCTTCGTATATACAAAATATTTCTAGAGATATCTTTCACGATACTAGGGTTTTTAAGTCATTAATCTAATAGCGAACTTTCATATACATTTAAAAAGATAAATTACAATACATTAGGAATATATGAATTGTGTTCATTCAATACGTTTTCCCTTTGTATTCAAAATTTGTTTTAAAAGAATGGAACTATCATGAAGTGATCGTTATTTCATGATAATTTATCTATCATAAAGTGACGCTCTTTAAAAATTCTGACGTCTATGAGATACAAAAGGTTTAAATTTATTTTATTAGGGTTAATAACTAGAATTACATTTAATCATTTGATTGGAATGAACCAATATAAAATGAATTTCTTATCGAATCACAGTTATTTTCCTAAATTTAGCTCCATTTGTTGAATAAAAATTAGCAGATAACAAAATTACCTAAATACCACATGAGTACTGTTCAAATCCCAACAGTATAACAGTTGAAATCTCCTGTCACACCAATAGAGGTAATACCGCACTAGTAGAAATAAATATGCACTGGTGCAGTCACCTTAAACAAGCGCATAATAATAAAATTAATACTACCCAAATAAATATAACACCATTCGACTCAAAACAGCCTAAACAAACAATTAAATTTAAAAACACTTAAATGTTAAAATAAACAATTATAAAACAGAGCTCAAAATTCGCGCCAGTGGTCATTCCACAAGACGCAGAGCGCAGAATATGAGATGTGATAATATGTGCACGTGATGCGCTTATGAGGTTGTCTGTATAGAAAGTACGGAATTTCATGCAGGATATGTAAACGCTTATTTATATATAAAGACTGGCGGACTGACAGATTGAGACATAGGCTGACATATAAATACATACATATAGATAGATACACTGTGTGAGGGTACTCAAATAATTACGCAAGTAAAGATTCAAACAGGAATAAAATTCTACAAGAACCATATACAGTATTATGAGCACGTGAATAACATTTATATATGTATATATTGTTTCCCCTAACCATGCTTAATGGACTGTAACAAAACATCTCTAGAAAGTCTGAAGTTTGAAGAAACGATTACTCGAAATGTTTCTAAGATATGGTTAATTTTGGTTCTGATTATGTCAATTTGACAGTGGACCTACATACATACAAATTTCATAGCAGCCGAAAATATTCGACTTCTCTAAAGTTATATGCAGTATATATATACCCCCTGCTTACTTTATCCAAAATTCTTTGATCTGTTTTCGAATACTAGGGGAAAATTCTTAGCATATGGCATTTTCTAAACCTCGATACTCTATGCTGTCTAGAACAAGTTAGCAAAAAAATTTAATGCAGGACATTTCATTATGTAACAAAAATTCAAGTTAAAAAAGGGTAGTTTACCGAATAAGGTAGTACAAAATCTGTCAAAATTGAAACACGACCATAATATATAAAATATAATATATCCCTGTAAGGTTTAATATATAATTTACGACTCAACATTAATCTTGTTAATGTTTATGGTGACTAACTCATTGATTTAACTAATATTCATGACAAAATATCAACAATATATTACCAGTAAATATTTCACAAACGATCTCAGATTTTTACAACAGGACTCTTTTTATGTGCCCTGCATCAATTCTGTAATTTAAGGTAATTCATTCGCTCCTCGAATATACGGAAAAGTTTTAATCATCTGTTACTGACAAGTAAGTATTTAGCGGACTCTTTCAGAGCTTTACATCATGATTATCATTATACCTATTCTGATTGTGTTCTGGCTTGGTTCTGTTAACATGCCAGATGATTTATCATTGATTCAGCTTACCGTGTTCATGGCAGAGTTTTAATACTGTTTTTGGCAAACAATATTTTTGCGTACTGTGGATTTTACAGCATGCTATGTCTATCTATATAGCAGAGTGGTTCTTAACCGGTGGTTCGGAGAACCCAAGAAGTACTCCGTCAAATCACCGGTGATAAAAAAAATAGTGTATCGTTTCAAAAAGACCACAAATTTAACATTTTTATAAAATTCTATTCAAAACATTTTTTATTCACAACTTTTTGTTCAAATTCTAAAAATTCCAGTATTTCTCCCGATTCCTAACTTTTCGAGTACGAAAAAATCTCTGTTCTGCCTAGAAACCCATCTATTATATTTTTTTCTGACGCCGAGTCACCACGCCACAGCAATTTTACAGCAAGTCAAAATTGCAAGCTCAAAATTTCCTTAATTTTCAAGTTTTCTTACGCTTTGATAGGTTTAAGTTTGTTATCAATGTTTTTCTTCTGGAGTGGGATAGCACGTATCCAAAGAATATGGGCCCAAGAATGAATATATATATATATATATATATGGGAATTTTTATTAGACTGACACTACTCAGAGCCATTTGTAGCACGATCCATCAACCAGAATTCCACCAAAATTGATACAAGAACTGAGAACGACATGGGAAAGAGTTTCCGTGAAAAAACAGCTCCAAAACGTCGCAGACAGGGGGTTATATATATATATATATATATATATATATATATATATATATATATATATATATATATATATATATATATATATATATATATATATATATATATTTATATATATATATATATAACCTCCTTAATGGCCATTCTTATAAAATGGGTAGGAAATTTCACGTTCTAAAGAGGGAATTGGGCAAATGGGCCCCGTAAGCTAAAGGTTAAATTTACTTTTACATTAAATTAGTAAGTGTTATTAAGTTTCATTTGTAACATTTATTAAAGTTGTTTATCCCACATAGTTTGATTATTCAGAAAATGAAATCCAATTTTGCCTCTAAAAGGATTGGTTGGAAGAGGGTTCCCGACGAATATTCTTTTATAACAAGTGGTCACTTGTTATATTATGTATATGCCCCGAAATAATCCTGTTTATATTCATTATGATGCTTTTTCCATTGATGAAATTGAGTACAGATAGCCCTCCTACAGCACGGTATCTTACAACACGGTTTCGCTCTAACACGATAAGATAAATTGCGGGAACGCTCGTATTACACTGCAACCTCTAACACGGTTTCACTCTAACACGATAAAATATATTGTGAAAACCATTGTACGACACTGTAGCGACACTGTACTTCTATAGCCCTAGATAACATGATTTTTGTTTATCACATTTAAAGACTAAATTACCTTAAATTAATGACAGGAAGGAATAATGAACTATAGTGGCTTTACATGAAAATGTATAAACAAATTATAATTTATTCATTTATAACTCTATAAAATTAGAAGAAGGCCTAAGCTTAGCTAAAAATTTTGAATCATTTTTCCTGAATGCAGACCCTTCCGCTGAAAGAAGCCGAAAATTCAAAAGGGAGCTGCAAAATTGTCTATCTCTATACTGTCAATATGCAATGACATTGTAAGAACCAGCAAACAGACGAAAATTACAGATTTTTTAAAGAGGATAGAAGGTGCAAAAAATCTAAATGAAGAAAAAAGTTCTGAAAGTGAAGGTGATATTTTTCAATCGAAAAAAACGTTCTCGTTTGATTGTACTGAACAATGATGAGGAAGAAAATTAAGGTCGTATTAAATGAAAATATTTTTTTGTTTCTATTCGTTTTGTCTTATACAAGCATTTATATTTTTAATAAAAACGAAGTTGCTCATATGGATTTAAGAAAATGTTTGTTTTCAATAAGTTTTCAGAACGTAACTCTCCTTTTTTAAACTGTCTCTGGGTCTCGTGTAACACGGTTTCACACAACACGGCATTTTCTAGGAACCTATCTACCGTGTTTTAGGAGGGTTACCTGTATATCGTACATGAAAATATTTACCATTCTGGTGTTGACAGGTGACTAGTTTGCGTAGATAACCAGAGTTTTTGAACGACTGTCTTTCTCATACACACTCTCTGTAAACATATTTTTTCTGGTGGCTACAATAGTACATAAATAGTTTTTAACTATGTTTAGCTGTAGTAATGAAATGAAGAAAAAACTGACATGAAAAGATATGCAATCGTAAATTTTTTAATTATATTTAGCATAAAAATCTCAAAAGCCCATTTTTTTGAGTCAACGTTTATTAAAAGGGGTGGTACACGAAAAGTAAATTTCGTTTCGCTAAAGTTACAAAGAATTTTTCTTTAAGTCTTAAACGTGGAACTCAACTGAGAAATAACAGTCGAATTAACAGTCTTTTCTTTCTAAAGTTGAAATGAGAATAAATGCTTTTTCGCGCGTATAGCGGGAAGAAAACCATTTATTTTTCTTTAAAAGAGTAAATCTTTCGTTTTTCCGCCTCAGATTTTACCTTCTAGACTGTATAGTTAGTAACATTGAAGATCCTACTTGACACATATGAGAATAAAAAAATAAACGTAATGATGCTCTCTTTGGAGTTTGCTGCAGTTGCATATTTTTTTTATCAGTCCATTAGAGATGGTATTTTATTTATATGTTACAAGGAACACCTAGAACGAATAAATACACACACACACATATATATATGTATATATATATATATATATATATATATATATATATATATATATATATATATATATATATATATATATATATATATATATATATATATATATATATATATATATATATATACAGTTGGCTCTCTGTTTAACGACGCTCTACTTAACGACGATCTCTATTTAAAGACGATATTTCCCAGTCCCGGCCCCTCCGACGTTATGGGAAATGTTATTTTTTCACAAATTCTGTTTAAGGGCGATCTCTACTTAAGGACGATTTTTCACGGTCCCTTGAAAGTCGTTAAACAGAGAGCCAACTATATATATATATATATATATATATATATATATATATATATATATATATATATATATATATATATATATATATATATATATATATATATATATATATATATATATATATATATATATATATATACAGTTAATTCAAAAGAAAACTCGAAAACATGTTAGAAAAAACAATAGCGAGAAGTATCTGAACCTTTGTTACGGGGACTTCTAAACCTTAGATTAATAAAGTGCAGCTATTATTATAGCTGATTAATTTTGGGTAGTGTCTAATATACATACCTCGATTACGGTGCATAATTAACAATGCCATCGATTAATTAAGAGAGTTTGAAACGCAAAATTCTATTTCGACACCGAAATAGAATGGCTTCGCATTGAATTTTTAAAGTATCTGCATGGCGGGAAACGATTTATATCCTGGTCAAATGAAATTTATTATGTATTTGGATATAGAATGTCTTTATTTCACCCACTATGTTTCTAGAAAATATTGCTCCTAAGAAATGCGTAGCATTCTAAATACAATGCGCCGGGCGATGGTCGAATGCCTTGGCCGTTAATGTTCATCCATGTGGTTTCGAGTCCCAATGCTGGCATGGATGTTTGTAGGCGTTCAAAATCGGCTGTAAACTGTAGGTCCCGGTGTAATGAGCCTTTCAGTCACAAAAGTTGAACGTAGCTCCGTTAACCAACTTAACTCTAAATTTGACATTGTTTCTAGCTAATATTTACTTTCAAAACTTTTTTTCATATTTTTGTGAAACGCAGTATTTGCTTTTCCCGCCGGTTGTAAGTAAAATTATTTATTTTTTCTTCCTTAAAATTGATTATGATTGTGACTATTATTTTATTTATATGTAATTGCTTTTAAAGTCTTCATGTAGTAAATCTATACAAGTTATAAATTTTATCCGCTATTTTGTGAAGAAAATTATGAAAATCATCCGCGGCTCGAGAGTTAAAGAATTGTTTTTTTCTAGTCTCAAAGCCTTTTACAGAGCTCTTCGGATCAAATAACACAAAAAGCATGTTTTTGCGATGATTACAATGCTCGCTACAACATTTTATACTGTAGTATCCTTACTAACTCTTCTATTCTCGTAGTCTATTTGTCTCAGAATAGGATTTATCATGATTCCCCAATTCTAAGAGGATCTACCTAAAATGCCTGTAGCTGAATGGAATTCTTCCCGGCGCTTCCTTGTTCAATTTCCCTTGATCTGTCTTTAGAATATTTGATTTAACTCTTAAAAACTCTGAAATATTTTCCGATAAGCAAAAATTACTCAGAAACGTTATTTTCCCCTCTAAAGTGATTAAAATTTTCTGAAATAAAATTTACATAGTTCCAGGAGTTAAATTTCTTTGAAAAATTCTCTATGCTCAAAAGAGAAAAATACATGAAAATTGAAAAATTGGTTTTAAAATTTCTGTATCTGAATGGAATTCTACATGTCGTTCCCTTGTTCAGTTTCCCTTAATCTGTCATCAGGATATTTGATTTAAAAGTAAAAACTCTGAAATTATTTTAAGAGATGCAAAAATTACTCAGAAAAAGTTATTTTCCCCTCTAAAGTGATTAAAATTTTCTGAAATAAAATTTACATAATTCCTGAAGTTAAATTCCTTTGAAAACTTTCCTAAGCTCAAAAGTGAAAAATATATGAAAATTGAGCTATTGGTTTTAAAATTCCTGTATCTGAATGGAATTCTACACGGCGTTCCCTTGTTCAGTTTCCCTTAACCTATCATCAGGATATTTGATTTAAATGTAAAAACTCTGAAAATATTTTACGAGAAGCAAAAATTACTCAGTAAAAATTATTTTTTACCTCTAAAGTGATTAAAATTTTTTGAAATAAAATTTGCATAATTCCTGAGATTAAATTGCTTTGAAACCTTTCCTATGCTCAAAGGGGGGGGGAATATGAAAATAGAGCTATTGGTTAAAAAAAAAACCTAAACATGCTTTAAATTTCAAATTTAATCTTTTCTTAAAGGTTGAATCACTTCTTAAGTCCAAAACACATTCGTCTGAAAACTCATTAAGAAATAAGCACCTTTAAAAAATTAAATGAATGAGAGAAAGCCTTAAAAAGAAAGAAAACTTCACATACCTCCTTCCCTAAACAATGTCCAAGTCACAAATATCCTGGATATTCAAGGGAAAAGTCCAATTTCGCCTCCTACACAGGGTCAACATTTCGTGACTGGTTTATCAACAGCAAGATGCAATGAAACCTGGCCGGGAGAAGTCTCATTTCCTGACCTGCACTTAATTTACCCGCATATTAAGTCACTGTGAGATCCGAATGCCTTTCCACACGAAATCGTGCTCCGTGTTATTTGACGATATACAATAATACTGTGAATACCTAATGACGGTGGTGTTCTAGAGAGATCTTGATACGTATGGTAATTTTTACTCTTATTTCCCGCTTTTAGCATTGTATTGGAAGGCTTTTATTTTTTAAATTATCTATTTAATGGTATTTTGTAACTTGAAATGGAATCAATGATGCAAACAAAATATTAACGGTAGCAGGTTTGTTTATTCATGTATTGATAAATCACTCTTCCTGTTGTCTGCATTTTCAATATTAGGGAGAAGGAAATTATATTGTCTCAGAAATTGTTTTAATCATCCTTGTAGTATGTTTATAGGTTGCAGTATATATAAGTTTATCAATATTTATTATTAATAATTATTTATTAATTTAATAATTTGTTTTTACAGAATTATACTGTACAATCTATTTTTACAGTATTTTTTTACTGGTTAAAAATCCTTCTGCGTAAACTAAAACACAAAAAAAAATAAATAGATAAACAAAATATTTTTACCTCCTTCTTCTTTTGGTGTTACATTTTCTCTTTTTAATCTTTTACTTCTATTTTATACTAATTTATCACGTCCTCTAAGTAATTTTTTGGCATCTTCTAATTTAACGTTACCTTTCTTGCACATTTTGATAAAATATGTTTCAACATAATGTCTATTTTTTACGTTCATTAAAATTTACCTTTCTGTTTCCTTTATATCTGTACTATTTTTACTATTCTGCAGTACTTCTATAGTGTCTCTTATTTTTTCTTTAATGTCTTCTCTCCTCATCTATCACGATTTACTGGTAGTCCTTTTCCCTTTCTTCATGGTTTTTATGTTTTGTGAAAGGGCAACATTTCTCTTCTCATACCTTAAGGATATATTGAATTACGTTGTTACTATTTTCCTCTTGACGAACAAAGCTATTTCCCCTCCCTTTAAAGTACTATTTCACTGCAGTAGTAAATTATTTTTCATTAATTTTACCTCGAATGACCCAATGTGTTTCAGCCTAAGAGACTTTTAGGAAAAGCCATTTCTCCTATGTGGCCAATACCAAATTAAATTTATTCTATGGGGCTTTATCCCGTGTGAAATAACTTACCTTAAAATTAGTTTTTAAACTACCCTCTAAATTCTCAATTATCAGTTTGTTTCTTTCGTGTTTCCGTGAACAAATTCGAATCCTGTGTGCGCTTTCTGAAACAGGAGAAATTTTTTTTATTATGTAAAAGACTGTCACAATGATTCTGGAATCACGGTGGGTGCTCAACTCGAATCCCGAAGGGTGCCATTAAATACCTTCGTGTCTAGGTCAGATAAAAAGTAGTCAACACTTTCCACGGAACACAGTGCGAATGTCTCGGGGCAAGTACCTCCGCATTAGCAATATATATATAGATATATATATATATATATATATATATATATATATATATATATATATATATATACAGTGCCGTAATTTGGCAGGGGCAATAGGGGCATCCGCCAAGGGCCCATTTGGAAGGGGGGACCCGAAATGCTTAATTTGTTGTATTATTTTCCTAATCCTAATTAATAAAAGGTTCCAAGTAGAAATTCTTTCCCAGGGCACAAGAATGGCTAATTACGGCACTGTACACACACACACACACACACACATATATATATATATATATATATATATATATATATATATATATATATATATTTATTTATTTATTTATTTACTTATTTATTTATTTATATATATCCAATATGTTTATTATAAAGCTTAAGTATAACAATTTTATTTTACTTCATGCTAAAGATTTATGTAGCACATTTAAGCTTAAATCCAACCAATGTTTCCCAATGTGACACTACTAAAGGCGTCCTTTTCATGGGTAAAATGATACTTCCAATACATGAAACTCACGATTATACGTACTAATTAATGTTCGAGTGTGCACTGAAAATAGTAGGATAAGTATGCCGATTATGAGACCCCTTTTTATTTTCATATATAACTAGGAAAGTAAGTAAAGGATTATAGTACCAACTTGATATCCTTTTAATACATATATTTTACTACATATAACAATGATGGAAAATTGAAAATAACCTTACAATTTTCTTGTATGAAATTTTAAACACAAGTGTTTGATTTTTTGGGTCTCAAATAAGTAGTCCTAATATGAGACCCCCATTCTACAACTCTAAATATGAATTAGAATTACTGAAAAGTTCGTAAAAACAAAACTGTACACAATAATTAGATAACAGTTACCTGTATACACTAATAGGTGAAAAAGAAATGTGGCATTTTAAACAAATTAGTTGGCCTACACTACTGATTTTGTTTACTTTTGTTTTTAGATTTAAACTTTTCACATTGTTTACAAATAAAAAGTTCGTCATATCCACAATCTTCATGGGCCCACATGAAACACCTTCTACATTAACGCCACTGCTCTCCCCGTTTGTCTTCTGTTAATAAACAATCACTAAAAAGGCATTGAGCGTCGTTTTCATCAATGCTATCATCACTGCTGTCATGGAGAGAAAGTTTTTCATCCTCTTCAAATGAGCTGAGATCATCATAGCTATAATTAGGCTTATTCATTCTCTGCTTTTTAACTAGTGTTGCATTTTCATTCATCCTTAATTTTCCCCTTCCTGTAGGAACCCCTTTGAATTTTCCTTTTTCCTTTATTGTTTCCTTATCCTTTTCTTTTTATCTTAATCTCCTTTTCTTTGTTTATCCTTTGATTTCTTATCTTTTAGGTCTATTCCTTTTTTTTCTTGTAGGAAACAAAGTTTTTTCGAATATGCTGCAGTTCTTTTATTAATGTTATCAAGCAATTTATTTGTATATGGCGATGATGTGATAATATCGGCTTTACGGGCCCTGCTTGGTTTCGAGGTGTTTTTATCAGGTAACGTAGGCAAGGGATTTCTTTCTTCAGGAGTCACTAAGAACTGATTTGAACTTGCTTGATCAATACCTTCCATATTGTCACTACTGCTACATGGTTGGGGATTTCTCCTTGGCGTCATTGCATCCGCAGCTTCCGAGTAAACAAGGCTGTGAGAGGGAAAACTAAAATGCCTAATATGAGACCCTATCTCATATTAGGCATGATTCTGGATCTCATATTGGGCACGACCATGTCGCTGAAAACGCCAACGAATATTTTAGCTTTGCTTTGACCTTAGCTTAAAAAAAACAGGCGTTTTTACACTCCACATTTATAGCTACCTATCCAATACTAACAGTTTTAATAAGAGTCTTACCTTAAAGGTGAAAACAGCCAATGAAAAGGGTGATGGAAGTCGACGAGCAGACATTCATGAAAAAAATACTAGGCCTCTGTGTGCGCTTGTAAACACTCGACTGACTCACCTATTACGAATGATGCAATAGACTACTGTTTTATACTCCAGTCGCTAGGTGGCAGCACTTTATACGTCAAATAAGCTGGGGTCTCATATTAGGCAAGATATCATATTAGGCATACTTACCCTACTGAAATGGCTCTGTGTATTGTAAAAATAACGAATAATTCAGAGTTTTTAAAAGGGATTTACGTATATTGTTCTAAATAGTTAAAGTAATAAAATATTCTGGATTTCCAGTTATTCATTCGTCCGTCATTTAGAATTCGTATTTGTTTTTTATGTATTTTATTAATTTATTTATTTTATTCACTACTTTATATAATTATTTATTTTATTATTTACTCCATATCTTTTATGCATTTACTTTTCTTGGCAATGGCTTGAATATTCTACTTAGAGATAATCGGAAATTCAAAGTAGTCCCAACTTGCTTTGTCTTTTGGCATTCTTAATAAACTGAAACGTTTTCCGTATTTTTGAACAGATAGAAAACTTTCAGATGTTGAGATCTTGTGTTTATGTATAGACAATGTTTTAACATCTGATAAGTACGTATATGAGATGTCCCGAATAGTCATCTCATGAAATAGGAGCATACATCGAGGCCGAAATAAGGAAAATTGGATGTATGAAGAAAATATTTTATTTTACGAGAACAGCGATATGACACGCTACTTGGATCGAGCCAACTCGCCGTCTGCGTTACGTGCGAAAATAGAATTAGGTCAAAGAGAGGTTGCCAGGAATTGGCGGAGAGTGTTAGTATTGGCAAAAGCGGAGCATCTCGCCAAGGCGTCGGAAAAATTACCAGATGAGAAAGAAAGTTCAGAAAGGACGATTAAAGGTTATTAATAATATTATCATATATATATATATATATACACTGAAGTGAAACTGGGATACCGATCAGATACTTGATAGTTCGTATCGACAATCTTCATATACGCCACGGGACATGGACTCCATGAACTGTCTGACGAAGTCTGTAGACAATGAACACCATGCCACCTGATGATCGGTCCTCTGTTCCATAATTTGCCTAAATGATGGATATCTGGAACAACTTTGTATCGTCAAGAGAAAATGGCACTCGGGTCGGGCGCCGGCTATTAAAGCCCATCTCGTGCAGTGGATATTCTTAAGTATTCACCCTGGTGTTAGTAAAGGTCCCAGCATTGAACTGAAAACTTTTTTCGATAATGTGTCAAGCCTTTCTGTTGAAATGTACTCCGATAGATGATCATTGCATGGCATACTAGATATGATAAATATTGATTATATCTAGTAGACAAGGGAGCAATTTCATGTTCCAAACCTCGGATGAGTATTCCTCAAACAATAATTTTGTGGCTGTGGATGTATGTGGTGGCGTTCTCTCTTATCGGAGGATGCCCAAACCCATGGGAATGAATGTATGATGTAAATAGCTGCAACACATCTGAAATGATGTTAACACAACGTCAGAGAAGATGTAATCGTATTAGGAGTATTACTTCGAACCAATTCAACACGTTTCATATCATTACTGAGAGAAGACCAGCTTGTAGAGTGTCTTGTTGACATACTGGATTCATTGATATATGACATGTTCTTCACAAGCTGACCTTTCCATCTTCCTGAATTAGCTGAAATCGACCTGTCAGACCAGACTACTCGTTTCCAGTCTTCCGGTGTTCAGTGGCGGCGTTCCTGAGCCCAAAGGAGTAGAAAAACTTTGTATCGTCAAGAGAAAATGACACTCGGGTCGGGCGCCGGCTATTAAAGCCCATCTCGTGCAGTGGATATTCTTAAGTATTCACCCTGGTGTTAGTAAAGGTCCCAGCATTGAACTGAAAACTTTTTTCGATAATGTGTCAAGCCTTTCTGTTGAAATGTACTCCGATAGATGATCATTCAGATCATCCAGAGTCTTTGTATGACCACGCTGTAGGTTAGGTGTTTTATCGGGATTCTTCTAATCAAAGTACACATTTGAAATGGTCGACCGTAAAAATCCAAACGTTTCTTTTAACTTCGAAATGCCCTGACCCATCTCACGAACATCATCCATCGTACCTCGCTGAAATTCGCTTAAATCATGATCGTCTCCCACGCTCACTGCCCAGTCCGTTCTCAAACCTACCACAGATGTCTGTCTTTTCAATTCCTACTATTAGTTCACACTCTCCCTATATATATCTTGTTCAAATTTTCAATCGTTAATAAAATACTTTTTATTCATCCACTCAAGTTCAAATACATTTTTTTAAACTTGTTGTGGATGACACTTGATGTTAATACAGTTTTTTCAAATATCAATTCATTAATTAAATTTAATTAATCGATTTTAGTTTTAGACCTAGAGCGTCTCTTGCTCTTGAATAGTAATTTCCCTGTTGTTACTCTGTAAACGGTAGCACTGCGGTAGCGCGGGCTCCTCCCGTCCTGTAGGTTGCGGGATCGAATCCCCAATCTGACAAACTTTTTTTCTCTCCCCCCCCCCTCCTAATCTCGCACAGTAGGCAAGGTTCTGGCAGGCAATCCTTTTTTTCAATTCCTACTATTAGTTCACACTCAAATTTTTCTTTGTTGACCTAAGTAGGAATTGACTTCAAAATTTTTTTTTTATATTACTTGTTAATAGGAGTCTATCAAAACAGATTTTTTTTGCTAAAACAGATCTTTGTGAGTGTGGCAATATACAAACTATAAAGCACTGTATGTACAATTGTAGCAAATGGGGTGAAGCACGAAAAAACCTACCTTTGGGCTTTCAAGATTGGGCCCCTAGTAAATTATTTACGGATTATTATTGTAGAGGTTACATCAAGAATATTATGCAGGAACTTGTGAATATACACTTCCCCCTACAAGGGGAAGGTGGATAGCCCCTCAGATTTAAAAAAAAAAAGACAGGTAAACGAATTGCAAAAAGAAAAACTTCGGGACCCGGTTGGGTTGGTTTGCCGTCGGCATGATTAGTTTTATTATTGAAGGGCCGTATAACCTTCGGGTGTGGACGGCGGCGATATTACTTATATTACTTGTTATATATGCTGCTTGCGGTCGAAACCGTAGTTAAAAAACTATTTGTTTCTACGTATTTCGAATGCGATAGTCTATCCCAGTTATTTTGACACTTCAGTGTATATACACTCTGTAAAAAAATGAACCGCCAAGAAGGAGTTGTCCGATTATAATGAAATTTGGTATGCAAAAACGTTTCGACCGAACATGCTACTGATTAATATTTGGTGTCCAACTAATGAATAGCGGGAGTTTCAGCGCATGAGAACTACGCATCCAGCAGGTGTATATATGGAGCGATTATCGATCTGACGTTCACAATTTCTGTTGCATTAAGACTGCGAATACGTCTACTGCTTACGTCTACTGTAATAATGTCTAGAAATATTCTTCCTCATTACGAGCATATTTCAGAGTTTGAAAGAGGTCGTGTCATCGGATTCTAAGAAGCTGGTTGGACAAATCGAAGAATCGCCCGACATCTGGGTCTAAGCAATGCAGCTATTAGTCGATGTGGCAACCAGCCACATTGGCAGGGCCCCAACGGCCCTGCCGAGTGGATCAACAATGGCAGATTTAAGCGTCAGTACGGCAGCGGTCGACCTAGGACCACAACAGGATGGGAAGACAGAGGATTTATCATTATGAAGCATCCGACGTGTGACCCGCCCACAAGTGTCCAACATGACCATTGACAGACGACTGAGGGAGCGGAATCCACGACCGAGAGAGCCAATCGCCTACCGTTACGCCGCATACCCCTTCCCATTATGGTCTGGGGGGTTATTTCCTTTGAAAGTAGGACCTTTTTGGTAGTCATTGAGGACATACTTACAGCACACCAGTACGTATACGGCATTCTGCTACCCACTTTGTTGTCGCTCCTCTTGTGCCACCTCTGACTTACTTTTGCTTGCTTAACACTGTCATGGCCAGCTAGGTCGCCTGATCTCCCCCATAGAGCCATTCTGGTACGTTATGGGAAGGTGATTTCAAATAACCCGGAATGTTGCTGATTTCACCTGATAGTTAGAGACAATTTGGCAAGAAATACCGCTGGGCACCTCAGGAGAACTTTATCAGTCCATGACTCGACAAGTGACAGGCATCCAGGCCACAGGTGGACCAAAGCCGTATTGTACTCCTCACTTTGTAACGATCAAACTGTTGAATACATCTTTCAATTGTTCTGAAATTGTAATTGCTCTTTTCTCTGTGCATGTTCTTAACATCCACCAATTTTTGTCGCAATTGGACAACCCATTCTTGATGCATCGAATTCTTTTGTTATACACATTTATGTGCCTTTACATGAGATCACATTTTACATAAATTCACGTACTCATTGCATAAATATTTTGCATACATTCATTAAATATATTTTTGATGAGATAAATTTTTCTTAAGTAACAAGAATATTTATCTACGATAAATAAGTAGCATCAAAATTCAATAGAATTGATAAAAAATATCAGAATTAAAGTTTATAATTTATTAACCTTCTTTTTAATTCAGGAAGACTACTTTTGAACATAAACTTCCATCTGAAAATAATATTTTCTTGAAATTTCGCTTAGAAACATGGTTACAAAAATTGTTTAGTCGATGAATATATGATTCAATTACAACTACATGGCAGGTAATTGGAAAAGTACTGGTTAATTTGCATATATATGAAACCATCCAGCGCTGGATTAATCACTCTGATAATATGGTTAAAAATGCTCCGGTAGATAATTATTTAACGGAAAGAGGTTTTAATTCTTTTGCATTAAGTTAAAAAAAATTGTCTTACAACATTAAAGGAGTGCACGTGTCAGATTCTGACACGGTTTCAATGGAGGCTTATTTTGTATAAGGTAATAAATATTATTTTCTAATTAACTCTTTCCATTTCAATTAAAATGTTTTATTAATGAGTACCCGTCTATCAGCAGAAAGAATATGTAAAAAATCATTTTCAAGATCTCATTAATTCAATTGTTTAAGAATGAAGAAATGTTGTTGCTCTTTTTTAGAGTGGAATATTTAAATTCGAAAAAAATCGAAATTTCATGCATGTTTTTGTAACTGAAAGTAGTTTTTTCTCCCTTTTTAAACACGTGAAAAAACAAAAATTTTCTCTCCTTTTCCGATTCTTTACAACTTTTTTACATTCTGATTTAAATTATCCAATTTTTACGCGCAGACAATGTGCCCCATATGCTTTGAAAATAATTTTTATTTCTCATTAAAAAAAAAATAATTTATAGAGTAAAAGCTTACTAACAAAGTTTTTTATGTAGGCCCCATATAGTACTAATCATCCCGCTTTATTTAAAAGAAAGTTTGCGTAAAAGTTTATAAATTTAGTTTTATATTACAAATAAATTGTTCGAAATGTAATTAAACTAAAAGTATTTAGTACATGTAATAGAGTTTTCAGATTTTAGACACTTTTCCAATTACATCTTATATATTCTGCATATCACATTATATACACTCATGGACAAAAAAATTAGCGCACCAAGAAATAATTGCGGGATCGTAACGAAACTTGCAATGAAGGTACATGTCGGGGAGATATGCAAATGATTAGAAATGCAGCGTGATTGCGCATTACGTATAGCCGGTAGAGGGCGTTGAACATCGCACTCTGTTGAGTATAAAACAGGTAACCAAAGCTTGTTTGAGTGTGCTGAATCTTTTACAAAGGAAGAGCTGAGATAGACATGCCATTACGCCATATGTTCGAAGACAATATAAGCAGTTGTCGCAGTTTGAGAGGGGGAGAATCGTCGGGATGATGGAAGCTGGGTGGTCAGCTAGGCGAGTAGCTCGTCAATTAGGCCGCTCTGATTGTGTTGTGAGGAGGTGTTGGGACCAGTGGACCCGACAGATGTCATGTACACGAAGACCAGGCTCAGGACGCCCTCGACAGACCAGTCGTCGAGAAGACCGCCACATCGTAAGAAATGCACACGTACAGCCAACTGCTTCATCGGCCGCCATCCAGGCACAGGTAGCACCTTCACTAGGGGCCTCTGTGTCTTCTCGAACCATACGAAGGCGCCTGACGGAAGGACAGTTGGTATCGCGGCGCCCATTACGTGTGCTGCCCTTGACGCCCACCCATCGACGCCTCCGTTTGGAGTTTTGCCGCGCACGAGGAAACTGGACTGCAGCGGAATGGAACCAGGTCGTCTTTAGCGACGAATCCAGATTCAATCTCTGCAGTGATGACAATCGTGTTCCTATGTGGAGAGTCCGTGGTGAACGCTTCAATCCTGCCTTTGCTGTACAGCGACACATCGCTCCCACAGCTGGTGTGATGGTATGGGGTGCCATTGCCTACAATACACGGTCACCCCTAGCATTGTTCCGTGGCACCATGACAGCCCAGCGGTATGTTCATGAAATCCTGCAACCACATGTGTTGCCACTCATGCAACGGCTCCCAGGAGCCATTTTTCAACAAGACAATGCTCGGCCTCATACGGCAAGGGTGTCACAAGACTGTCTCCGCACTGTTACTACCCTTCCTTGGCCTGCCCGATCCACAGATTTGTCTCCAATCGAGCATATCTGGGATCATTTGGGACGACGAGTTGGGCATCCCACGAGTTTGAACGAACTAGAGGCAAGGTTACAGCAAATATGGAACGAAATGTCTCAAGACATCATACAGAACTTGTATGACTCAATGCCCGATCGTATCGCATCGTGCATTCGCGCTAGTGGGGGTCCAATACTCCACAGAGTATGTTGTTCAACGCCCTCTACCGGCTATACGTAATGCGCAATCACGCTGCATTTCTAATCATTTGCATATCTCCCCGACATGTACCTTCATTGCAAGTTTCGTTACGATCCCGCAATTATTTCTTGGTGCGCTAATTTTTTTGTCCATGAGTGTATATTTCAAAAAATTATAAATATATGTTGCAAAACTATTAGTTTTAGTTTTAATTACTTAAAAATAGTAAAAGTTCTTTTTAACGAACTACAGTGGAGGAAAATAGTTCGTATGAGAAAGGTGTTCGCAAAAGTGTGTGTGTGTGTGTGTGGGAGGGGGGTGCGAGATTTGGGGAAATACAATGCATCTATAATATTTATTATGGAACCTAAGAATTCCTATCCTACAAAGTATGTCTATAATAGGCTCAATTCCATGTACCTGATCCGCGCATCTTAAGGTAACTTGCATGTTTTTAGAGAACTTATGAATTATATAGAAATGCATCTCAGAATTTTTCCGTGAACTGCTTTTATTAATTAGTACACCAATGAGTATGCAAATAGGGTCGTAACGTAGAGTGAGGATTGCTCTTCCTGCTGGCAACAAGTCTTTACACAGATTCTTGCAGTACCTCTTTACTCACAATTTAGTGCTCGAACTGATGAACCGCTTTTATCTTCATTGCACAAGCGCAGTTCCTCAAACATTACACGTCCAAATGAGATTCCAAATGCCATTGAAGGATATCTTGAGACTTGATAGCAGGTAATACGAAAAGTGTTGATCGCATCATAAGTAAAAGATGAACGATAGGGGACAAGAATTAAGTAATCGGAACCTTTTGTCCGAATAGCAAACAGGAAACTCATACTGTTGATATGCTGATTAATGGAAAAGTGATCGACCTTTAAATGTAATAACCTAGCTAAAATATTTCGCAGTTTAGTTGAGGTGACATTTAATTCTGTCGCCGGCTCTATGCAACAGGAAAAGCCGCAGGGGATGTGAAAATTGGTTTGTTTATAAAAAAAAAAAAGGTTTTTAAGAACAAAAGGATTATAAACGATGACTTACAGTAAACGTGTGGATGACAAATACGTAATTAACACCTGT